>JAAGEH010000018.1:1565914-1611268 GCA_011751065.1 Lasiurus cinereus | reverse complement strand
CTCTCTCTCTCTCTCTCTCTCTCTCTCTCTCTCTCTCTCTCTCTCTCTCTCTCTCTCTCTTTTCTAGCTATTTCTATATACTACAAATGCCTGGACTCCAGGAATATTAGTTTATCTAAATCAATTGTCAATCAGAGTTTTACATTAAGCACACTACTTTCTTAATTTTCATTACTAAATGAGAGTGGGATTCCAAAAGAATGGGATCTCAGAAATGGCACCAACATTGGTATTATGGGGTAGTGTTCAGTGTGGGAGCTCATGTGCCCAGATCTCTGTGCGGGAGACTCAGGTCTTGGGAGCAGGTGCTGTGGACTGGAACCCATCCTCTGGAGAAGCCACACTGACTGCTTCATTATTATTTGCTTAAATATATATTTTTATTGATTTCAGAGAGGAAGGGAGAGGGGGAGAGAGAGAGAAATCAATGATGAGAGAGAATCACTGATTGGCTGCCTCCTGCGCACCCCTTACCCCTATGCTGGGGACTGAGCCTGCAAATGGGGATCTAACGTGACCTCCTAGTTCATAAGCCCATGCTCAATCACTGAGCCATGCCTGGCCGGGCCATACTGACTGCTTTGACAGTGCATTCACTAATGCTTTCCCATCGGCTGGGAGAGGCCTTTGCTTTTCAGATCTCTCCCAGTCTTTCTCGCATCTCCCTTGTTTGAAGAAGAGGCAAAAGGAAAATGTTTAGTTCCCAGCCTCCCCTGCTCAGGCGCCCCATGTGACAAGGAGAAGGGGTAAGGCACCTGCTGGCTGACACAGCTGGGGCCGTCCTTCCTCCAATGAGTAAATGAACTCTGTGCTTTTCTTTGGACCCGAACTACGAATGGATGTCAACCAATTAACCTTCCTAAAACATGAATTTCTCCAGTGAATTGGCGACTCAAAAACGGTCAATATTTTTCCATTTGAACAGAATACAATTCGTAGCCTGTCATTGATGACCTTCCATAGTTCAGGCCAATGCTGTCTGTGGGTGCCTGACCTTATTTAGCAGTGTTCCCCACTGCTAGCCTGTTCCACTTCTCCTGCAGGTCCCCACTCCCCTCCACCTGGGTTTAGACCGACGCCTTCAGGGATGCCTCCTCCATTTCCCTGCCTCACCCCCGGCTCTAGCATTAGTAGCCCCGCGTACGTGCTGCATACAGTCTTCACAGAAGTGTCTCTCCACCACTCAGCCTCCCAAACTTTCCTGAACTCCTAGACAATTTTATCTCCAGCTCCCGTTTATCTGTGTTCTAGATATTTATTTTGTACCTGTTATCTCCTTTACTACGTCCTGGGTAGAATCTGTACCTAATTTAATTTTGTATCTTTCCAATCACTTATACTTACCATTAGAGGAAGTTAAAACCAACAGGGGCTAAGAGGCCATATCGATTACTTATAATAATATGTCTTTTTACAACTTCATTTTTTGTGAGTGTTATTTTTATTTTTTTACTAATTTTATGGGAGTGACATTGATTGCTAAGATCACATAGGTTTCAAGTGTACATTTCTATGATACATCATCTGTATATTGCATTGTGTTCCCACCATTCAAAGTCAGATCATCTTCCATCACCATATATTTGGTCCCCTTTAACCTTTACCGCTGGAGGCTAAGTCCAGCAAGTCATAATAAATGCAAGAAGTCCTCAAAAGGTTGAATGGACTCTTTCAGCAGGGCTGAATGGACTGTTCTAGCAGCAGGTAATAAAATTTCCATGTTATTACCTGCTGCTGGAACAGCTGAGGGCAGTCCCCCCAACCTGATAATACTTTATTGTTCACCAAACCTTACCTTATCTGCCTTGCTGTAGGGCAAAATGTGGAAATAAAAAATCAAGGGTCTGGAGATTTAGAGAGGTTAGTCACTAGAACTAAGTATCCGTCTGGCCACCCAAAATGCCTTCCAGATTTGTATTTCTTCTCTAATGTATTCATTCAGTTATTCACAGCCCCTTTTCCAGATTCCTTGAACCCTAATAGATGCAGAAAGACCCCTGCACTTTACTACCTCCATCCCCCTGGTCTTCTTTCACTGTAACATCAAAAGTAAGTGATGAGAGAAAAGGACCAGATATCCTGATTTTTAGTCCAAGACTCATGCACCAATAACAGTGGTTCTCCCCTGGCTTGCACATTGGAATCACCTGACATCACCTGTGATGCTTTAAACTATTCTGATCTGGAAGCCCCAAACCACAGAAATTGGAATCTCAGGAGTGCAACCCAGACATCTGTATTATTTGAAGCTCCCCATGTGATTCTAATGTGCAACCAAAATAGGAATAAATGCCCTACAGCATCATGGCCCCTGGACCATTCTTGCTTTCCTAGGTAATTATATTTATTTGGGAATTCTTTTAATTTGAGAAAATTTTAATTTTTTCATAGATAGAAAACTTCAAAGTAGAAAAGTGCTAGATAAGAGATAGCAATATAGTTCATTTTGTTTTGCTTACAACAGTAGCTTACTTGACTGTTTAACTTTGCAGATATTTCGAGAGAAAGCAGTGGAACTTGGGGTAAAGTTGCTACCTGCATTTAATACTCCCTCTGGAATACCTTGGGCATTGCTGAATATAAAAAGGTAAAACTCTTCATTTTTTGACAACATATTCTAAGCTGAAATAGACACTGGATGGATAATGACTTGTATGATGTCAGCCTCTTCCACCATTGGGAGTCTTGGCATCTGTCCTTGTGTTGGAAGTTACTAATTTTTCAGTGTTCCATGGCCTTAGATGGGTCCTTGTCATGGGATAGCATGACCCCACCAGAGTCATCCAAGCCAGACATGATTTTAGGTGTTCATTCTCATGGTGAAATAGCACCCGAAAAACTGTCTCCATAGATTCCAAGAGCATCCCGTTATCTTTAAAATTGTCCTGAAAACGTTTCAAAGGTAGGACACTTGGACTGATCAGGTCTCCCGTACTGGGAGCACCTGAGACTGGGAGCACCTGAGACTGCCCCACCCCCAGGGACAGGAGGGAGGGGAACTGCTCCACTGACCCAGATCAAACCAACCCTCCAATCCCATTGGGGTGGAGAACACTGGTGTGACAAGTCCATGGGAATGTGGGCTGAAGACTGTCTGGTATTCTCCCCTGGGAATAGCTTGAATTTTCATAATAGCTCGAGCATTTCATTAATCAACAGTTTTATCGTAAGCTTTCTTCTTAACTCCTTCCTCCCCATAATTAATTAATTGCATATGTGCCTCTTGATAATGATAATAATGGGAATAATAACGATAATGAGAACTGTTTATAAAATCGTAAAATATGAACCTTTGTTGTACACATTTTGTACATACTACCACATTGAATGCTCACAACAATCCAATAATGTCAGTGCTGATGTTATCTCCATGTTAATAACAAGGAACCCGAGTCTCAGACAGATGAAGTCATTTGCCTAACATCATGCTATATATAAATGGTAGAACTCAGAATATGTACTTTGATGTTGATGCACACATGATATATGGGCATTAATTAAACAGCTTTCTTGTTTTATAAATGCCAAGAAACCGTACAGGGTGGCTTGGCAGGATTAATAGAGATTTCTTCTTCATTATTTACTTTATGACATTCTTTCCTAAAATTAATTATGAAAAATCATCAGTTAAATGTCATGCAGTATTTTCACTTGTGTGTTATATATGTATGCCTTGAAATAATTGTGTCTGTAATCATCAGGGGGAGGGAGGGTCCAGGGGCAGTGATGCTGAGGCAGCGAGGTGGGAAGAGACCACACAGCTGGCCCATGTTCATAACTGAGGTAGTTGTCCAGTACATGTGACATATCAGAATCTGTGTGCCCCTTTAAGGGGCTGAAGGCTTTCTCTGTGATCTTGAAGACCAAAGCTTATGCTGCCACGGGTCTCAAGGCCATGGCAATGAGCTTGGCTTAGAGGCAGCCTGGCATTTGTTAGAGTGTTTCTTGACTCATGTAGACCATTTATATTACTTTCCACATCTTCCGCTTTTGGACTGTATTCTGACCTAGAAACTACAGTATTCCCTGAAATCAGATCTGGTGATAAAAACACTGCACATTTAACACATTTTCCCCTCCCGAGTAGCCCTGAGACAAAAGAGAGGGGCAGGCCAGTACGCTGAGCTAATTGGTTATCAAGAGACCTGGTTCTAAGTATTTGACAGACACCATAGGTGTGTCTGCAGCGCAATCATTTCCACTCTCCAGGCTTATTTGTGAACTGGAAGTTAGGCTACTTTCGTTGTTCTTTTGTGAACATTTTCAGGTTCCCGGGCCACTTTGAAATTCCGATGAAACATGGCCCTCTCTTCAAATATTGCATATTCCTGCGTACACGTATTTTTACAGTTTCCAAAAGCAAAACCGGGCCAGGGGCACCCACTTATGACCCAAATATCCCAGATTTAAAAGACTGGGGGGATTGATCATGCCAACCCTCTACTTTAGGATTTCACAGAGCTAATTCTTGCTGCTTCCTGGAAGGTAACGAAATTAGATAGAAGGGCACTGAAGCTCATAGAGAGACGTGAGGGCCTACATCTTTGCAAAAAGTCAGTCAATTATTGTAAGGTGCTGATATCGTTTAATTACTTCGAGCCTCTCTTGAAATAAGCATAAGAAATTGGATTATTTGAAAGCATACTTAACTTTGCTTAGTGTTTATTCCTAAAAGCAAGAGGATTTTTCCTTAGGAAATCTTTCCTTAGTGTACAGAGGAGATATTTTTTGGTGCATAAAGGAATACTTCTAGAAACTATTAAGTACTGAATCTTCTATGATCTTTCCTCTCTGTGCTTCTTGAAAATTCATTAAATGGGGCATTCAAGTTTTTCGTAACACCTTACTTTGCATTTACAGTGTTTTATATGGATGTTATTATTTAATCTCAAAGATTATAGAAACATTGGATGTGGTGGAAAATAATGTGCCATTTCATTTATGTGTTATCTGATGTTTTCAAGTGGAACTAGAGGAGATCAGGTGACTGTGTGACAGCTGACAGGCAAACTTTAAATTTCTTCCTGGCATCCCGTATGAATTTTTTATTATACACTTTACCCACTCTCAATTCCATTTACTAAATAGCAGCGACTTGCCCAAATTTACACAATGAGCCTTGGCAAAAATTATTAGTAGTATCATTGCATTAAATTCCTCCAGTCCCTTTGCCCAACCAAATACACTCATGGAGTCCCCTCTCCTCCAGCTGTGAAGCTGATCTGGAAGAAAACGTTCCCTATTTACCGACAACAATTACATTTCGGGAAACACTGTTGATGTCAACCTAGACATAGATGCCGCTTTATCCGAATCTGTGTTTGTTTGCAGTTTGGGCCGGGGATAAGGGACAGCTGGCATGAAGCTTCTTTGCTAGGTGTTTGAAGGCTCAAAGAAGAGAAGGAAAAATATGTCTGGCACAAGCACATTTTCTTAATTACTCTCCCAGAAGAAGGGAGTGTCGGTAGAAGGATGCCCCAAACAGAAAAAAAGTGCTTGAGGAGGCTGTTTAGAATAGCTGTGAGTTCACTGTTGAGTGGCTGTGAAACTCTTGGCAATAATTATGATGGGAGAGGCACAGAGTATGCCATCTATAATATAATTCGGCTCTTCCCTCTCGATTCTGAACATAGTTAGGGATGCTGCTCTTTGCACAAAAATGCGAACCTGTTGGAATTATCTATTCACATCTCCCGAGCATTCAGATTATTGCCTAAAGACAATTGGTTTCTTTACCTTTTCTTGGTAAAAAAAAAAAAAAAAAAAAAAAAAAAAAAAATAAGCACGTATTTGAGAACCTGCTCTGCTGAAGGTTTTATGCCAGGTCCTGGGTAGATTGCCCTCTTCGCCTCACTTTATATTAAAAAAGAAAACAGACATGGTCTCTCCCTCCAGGTATTTACAGCATGATTCTGTAAGCACTATATATATATAAGGCTATATTATACGTTTGCTCGTGTAATTGACAAATGTAAGATAGTCTGCGCCAAAGAGAAATAATACGATCTCACTGAATTGGATTTAAAACTTGCCATATTTGGAATTGGGGAGGTTTATGCAATTTGGGGCCAAAACACCAATAAACCAAATTGGATTTCAGTACTTGTGCACACTGAGAATAGCAGAGAATCTAAATAATTTACTCATATCCTACATTAGGAGCTCTGTCCCAAAATCTGTTCAGAAAAAAAAAATAAGTATTTTATAATGATCTCTTCTGCTACATCTGAAACAAACTCAAGAGCTGTGCAGTAAGTTGTAAATGAGTGGGGATTGTGATTTAATAGCAGGTGGTAACTGAGCAAACGATCAGCACAAACACCGTGGTGGTATATGCAGCACCTGATTGGGCGAACGTGCTTGCTTCACCAGCACACAGTAGAATGACAATGCATGCCTTACATAACACCTCTGCTCAACGAAAACCATTGCCTTTTTAACAGATTAGATTGGGGTAGAACTCAATTTCTCTGTTGTGTAAACGTCCAAATTTGATGTCTGATCTTGTTACGATTAGCAAGAGGCCATGTTCATTTTTTCTTCCAACCTAAAGGAGAAAAATCACTTCGGTAGTTTGTAAAATCAAGTGTTTCACCATTTTCATATGTGTGTGTGTACACACATACACACACACACACATTTATATATATATATATTTATAATTCAAGCCCAGGTAGAGTAAGCTTAATATATTTTAAGTTTTCTAAAATTTGTACTTCATTTCAAATAATACAGGTACTGTTCCCATTATTCATTTCTATCACAGGGCATACCTTCTGGGCATTCCTAATAATTATTCTGTCTTTCGTGATAAATGAGTTCGTTTTAGCTAGGTACCCTTTTATCACTTGTTTGTCTTTGTGGGTTGTTCTGAACTGACACCTTCCTGGTGCTTGTATCAGGTTAGCAGAACTGGCCGCAACCACGTGCGTTTATTGCCCGCATCAAGGAATGTTCTGGGGAGTGACTGATCTGCATTCTGGCTCTCATTAGTCAGCAAGGTGATGAATGCGGCACAACCCTGTCACCTGTGTTTACTTCCCGCTGTGTGAAGTTCTACTCGCTGACTGCTCTCATTATCCCATGCAAATGCCTGCTCTGTCATTAATTACATTGCAGTTTGTATTATGATAATTAAATTGCAAATTGCTTTACTTTAACTGAAATGGGGCCTTAATTAAGAATAGTACATAACGTAATGCTTTCTAATACTGAAAGATTATCCCGTGTGAAGCATGCACTATATATATATATTGTGACAAAAGGCACTTAGCCCCTTTATTGAGTTGCTTAGTACTTCCGTGTTGTAAGATGCTTGCATATTAAAGAGACCCAAACTCTGAAAGACAATCTGATTAGGTTAAATCATTTTAAAAAGGTTTTTAACCTATCTTCTTGTGTGTTTACTTGACAGTTGAAATATAAACCTCTGGGTCATTAAATCTGCCAGAAATTTATATTACATATGTTATCCACTCTCAATTCCACTTACTAAATAGCAGTGACTTGCCCAAATTTGCACAATAAGCCTTGTCTTTGTGGGTTGTTCTGTTGTAAGGTGCTGATTTCAGATTCTTACATCATAAGACTAATGTAAAAAATATCAAGAAGCAAATTTCCTGAGTATGAGCAGATCAAAGCTTTTTAATGACTTGCTAATATTTTAAGAGGTAAAATAGCCCTTTGTTACCCTAAAAAGTGTTCTGTAGCAGTGGTATACCCTGAGCAGGAAATCAGAGCCACACCTTACATTTTTATCATTTATTCCATGTGCTCTGGGTCTGTTAAATTCAAAGTTCTACAAACTCTAGAAAAGGTAAAAAGAAGTTGCAGGCTTACCAAGGATTTTAAGCCAACCAGTTTTATGGTTTTATTTTTCTGATTGGATATTTTATTATATTGGGTTACCCTCTTTTATCTGCTTTAATTAATTTGGCCATTTAAACTCTTCTGGAAACAGTAATTACGACACTTTAGGTTTTAATTCTGATAAGCACAGTTATTAATATTAGACATTAGAATATTATTACCCTTGTTAAAGCTGCCACTTATTAATATTGTCAATTTAGCTCTTAGCCTTCTTGGATAATTCACATAACTGAGTTTGTCTCCTCATAGGTAAAACAATAATAATAGTATCTGTCCTGATGATCTCATAAAACTTTAGTGGAAATCTAATGAATTAACATCTAGAAGGTTAATCACTGCAAATGGCCATGAAGTAAATGTAAATTGTAATTACTAGTTCATGGTCTTGTTATTATGAAATATGGTTTACGATAAAATAACATAGCTAAAACTTAACTTGGTTCTGATGCCTTTTTATGGTAGTCTTCAGTTTTTAAGCCACTCAGTGCTTCTAATCCATTCTCAAGCTCAAGTCCCATTTTCTCGGGCCAGGACAGAAGAGAATATTGGCAGAAATAGCTAGAAAGATGGAGAGAATGTCTCCATGTAGTCCATGTGGGACAGTTGTGACTCCATGCTCAAACATTTCTTATGTTTTATTAAGTTATTTAGAGATTCATCTATAGAGTCAAAACAATTTCCTCTCCAGAATTATATTTATTGTTGAATTATTTCCTCTCAAAGTAAGAACTGTTTAATCCATAAGGATTAAAAATTTAAGAAGAGTGTAAGGCAATAAAATGTAATTTTTTTTCCAAGTCCCACATGCTAGCTAGTAATTAACATGGTACAAACAATCTCTGGGAAAGTGTATGCATCCTTGCTGAAAACCAGTGGTTCCCAACTTTTTGTGGCCCCACCTATGCATCTCTAAATTCCTAATGCCCCCTGTGACATATAGTTCTTATTATTCACAAACTGACCTCTTATTCCCATGGAGGAAGCCTAAAAGGCCTTTAACTTGCTCAAACAAGCTTTCAAAGAACATGGCATCCATGAAAAAGAAAAGAAAAGAACAAAAGGACTGAGGAAGAAATCACTAAGAAATAGTTTTAAAAAACCCTATCTCCCACTACTAGGAATATATCCTAAGAAACTAGAAACACCAATCAGAAAGAATTTATGCACCCCTATGTTCATAGCACAATTTACAATAGCTAAAATTTTGAAACAGCCTAAGTGCCCATCAGCAGATGACTGGATGAGAAAACTATGGTTCATCTATACAATGGAATACTATGCTGCCATAAAAAAGAAGGATTTCTTACCATTTGCAGCAACCTGGATGGAACTGGAGAGCATTATGCTAAGTGAAATAACCAGTCAATGAAAGAAAAATACCACATGATCTCACTCATGATAAAGAACATTATAAACTGATGAACAAAAAGATAGAAACTGAGGCAGTAAAGCATCAAACAGACTGTCAGACTACAGTGGGAAGGTTAGGGAGAGGTGGGGCAGATAAGAGATCAACCAAAGGACTTGTATACATGCATATAAGCATAACCCATGGATGCAAGACACTGGGGGTTAGGTCATGCATGGGATGGGGGGAGGGGTGCAATGGGAAAATATGTACACATGTAACACATTTAAAAAAACTAAAAAGGCCAAAACCGGTTTGGCTCAGTGGATAGAGTGTCGGCCTGCAGACTGAAAGGTCCCAGGTTCGATTCCGGTCAAGGGCATGTATCTTGGTTGCAGGCACATCCTCAGTAGGGGGCGTGCAGGAGGCTGCTGATCAATGTCTCTCTCATCGATATTTCTAACTCTATCCTTCTCCCTTCTTCTCTGTAAAAAATCAATAAAATATATTTTAAAAAAAAATAAAAAGAAAAAAACCCTATCTAATAAGAGTAATATGTAAATTGACTACCTCTGCTAAACCCACAAACCACACCCACCAGTATGTAAATTAACCCAACCAAGATGGCTAGAGCCAAGGAGCAAACAGGAGGGTTGTGTTTCCCCAGCAATAGAGGAAGCTTCCCGCAAACCCTGGCTGGTCCAGGCCTCCATTCAAGACTACAAGTTTCAATTATAGAAAATAAATAAATCCCAACAAAAATGGCTGTGGCCACGGAGTGAACAGGAAGGTTGGGTTTCCCCAGTAATGGAGGAAGCCAAGCTTCGCACCCACTCTGGCAGCCCAGGCCTCTGCTCAAGGCTACAAAGTTGCAATTATAGAAGATAAATAAATCCCAGATACCAGGGCCTCCACTTGGGTCGCCAGGGGGCATGGCCAGCCTGCAAACCACCACAGGCCCCTTGCCCAAGCTACCCCATGCCCCAAGGGAACCTCCACCCTGATCTGGGACATTCTTCAGGGCAAATCAGCATTATGCTAAGTGAAATAACCAGTCAATGAAAGAGAAATACCACATGTACCAGGCCTCTATCCTATCTAATAAAAGAGTAATATGCAAATTGACTGTCACTCCAACACAAGATGGCTGCCCCTATGTGGTCAAAGATCTTGCCTCTCAGGTGGACACAAGATGGCCACAACAAGATGGCCAGCAGGGGAGGCCAGTTGGGGTCAATCAAGCCTGCAGGAGAGGGCAGTTAGGGGTGATCAGGCCAGCAGAGGAGGGAAGTTGAGGGTGACTGGTACTGTGGGGAAGGGCAGTTTGGGGAGACCCAGGCCTGCAGGGGAGAGCAGTTGGGGGAGGACCAGGTCTGCAAGGGAGGGCAGTTAGGGGTGACCAGGCCTGCAGGGAAGAGCAGTTGGGGAGGACCAGGCCTGCAGGGGAGGGTAGTTAGGGGCAGTCAGGCTGGCAGGGGAGCAGTTAGGCATCAATCAGGCTGGCAGGGGAGTGGTTAGTGGGTGATCAGGCTGGCAGGCAGAAGTGGTTAGGGGCAATCAGGAAGGCAGGCAGGCATGCAGTTGGGAGCCAGCAGTCCTAGATTGTGAAAGGAATGTCCGATCGGGCCTAAATGGGCAGTTGGACATCCTGCAAGGGGTCCCAGATTGGAGAGAGTGCTGGTTGGACTGAGGGACACATACCACCTGCCCCCCCCCCCGTGCACGAATTACATGCACCGGGCCTCTAGTAATAAAAATAAGTCATATGAAAAAATAGCAAATTAAGTTTCAAAACATAGAGAACTAAGATGCATAAATATGTCACAACATATATTTATATACTGTATATGATGAAGCCACTAGAATCATAAGAAAAGCAAAAAATTCACTGTTGATAACTCATTCTCAAATTGCCTGCCCCCCTTAAAAAACAAATTACCACCCCCCATTTGGGGTGTGTGCCCTCCGCTGGAAACCACTGCTGTAAACCTTCACATTCTATTTCCTCGTTTCCAGACTGAGCTACTTCTATAAGGGTCTGACTGCTATGCTTACTCACTGTCTGTCAGCGATGCTCCACCTTCCCAGTGCTTTAGAAAAACCAGGGCATTAAAAAGCATATATATCATGGCTGCCTCCCTCCCCCCCATCTGTTTCTGTTGCTTTTGAGTTAGTTCCTGACATTTTTATAAGCCTCCTCGGGCATTCCAATATTCAGCTGGGATTGAGAATCACGGCTTTATGTCTGGTATTTATATCCTGAGGATAGTTTCATTTCTCCTCTCCGTTAACTTTGGAAACTTTTCCCTGCCCACTGATTGTGAACTTATTGAAATATAGACTATTAGAAAATTGGTGTGATAATGCCCAGCTTCAACAGAACAGTGGTTCTCAAACTTGAGAGTACACGAGAATTGTCTGGAGGGCTGGTGAAAACGCACATTGCCCACCCTCAGAGTTTGGGATTCATAGGGTTTGGGGCCAGGCTCCATAATTTGCATTTCAAACCAGATCCTAGTTAATGGAGAGGCCGCTGTTGCTGCTGGTCCCAGGACCTCGCTTTGAGAACTATCGTAATACAAGAAATGGCTGAGACAGCCATCGGAGCTGTTCAGACTCTTAAACCAGCTGCTCAGGGAGGCAGCCAGCTCCAGGCATCCATGGGAAGGGCGAGGGCTGTGGATTCTTTCACTAATTTACTCGTTACCCCATATTTTCCCTTCAGTCTAAGCAATATGTTGCTTCTTATGGAATGTAGCTCATTCCAGCCACTGATTACCCAGGGAGAGTTTATAATGTCTTTTTTCCCCTTGCATTACCATTATCATCATTATTATTATTATTATTATTATTAATTATTTTATCCAGTAGGACTAGAAAGCAAACTTTGTGCCATTTTAATAGAGTGGGAGGAAAAAATGGCATTTTTAATTAAGGACTCCGGGGTAACTGTTAAAAAGGAGAGCCATTTTCATAAAGCCATGCTGGTGGCTTTGGGCAAAGTGATTTTATGAGGACCCCCCCTCCCCCACCGACCTGGCCCTGTGCCTGAGGTCACCGGGGCAAAGACAAGAGGCAGCATTCTCCTCCCACCGGAGGACAGGACCTCGGCTTCTGGATCTTTTCATCCTCCCGCCGAGCTGCGGACTGTTCTGTCTCTGCCAGGCCTGCAGTCCCTTGACCAAATCAAAGGCGTTTGTTTATAATGGCAAGTGGACAAGAAGGATGGCAGCACTTAGGTAAATGGGACTTGTGTACAGTCCTTCTCTATGAGACTTAGGGACAGACAATTCCGAGCACGGGTTGCTTTGCTACCTCTCCATCATGCATCGGGAGGCAGAGGGAATCTGAAGTGCCGAAGGTGCCTGGACTGTTCCCTCTCTTCCCACTCACCCAGTCATAATGGAAGGGAGTGCCAGGGAAATGGCTTTCAGTCTCTCTTCCAGCCCTGGATTATTCCTCCTTCTCCGGGAATCCCCGTCTGCCACAGACACTTCCGCTGTGCTGCTGGTGGGCACTGGCAGAAAGTTGAAATGTGAATGGAGTAAATGTTTTACTCAACCGTATATTATTTTTTTATATTTTTATTTATTTTTTTATTACTTTTTTATACCTATATCCCCATTTCCCCCCCTTCCCTCCCAGGCATACCCCAACCCCCCAGAGTCTGTGTTCATTGGTTATGTTTATATGCATGCATACAAGTCCTTTGATTGATCTCCTATCTACCTCACCTAACTTTAATGTTCCTGCTGTAATTTCACAGTCTGTTTGATGCTTTACTGCCTCTGTATCTATCCTTTTGTTCATCAGTTTATAATGTTCAACCGTATATTAGATATTGGTTGGGGGGTGGGAGTTTTTGTTCTATACTTCCATAATGTCCTGCATTTTAAATATATATATATAATATATATATATTAAGTATATATATATTAAATATATATATAATTGATTTTTTACAGAGAGGAAATGAGAGCAACATCGATCAGCTGCCTCTTGCACACCTCCTACTGGGGATGTGCCCGCAACCAAGGTACGTGCCTTTGACTGCAATTGAACCTGGGACCTTTCAGTCCGCAGGCCAATACTCTATCCAATGAGCCAAACTGGCTTTGGCATGTCCTGCATTTTAAGGCTAAATTGCAGCATATGAGTAACCCTAGTTACAGAAACTTGTCAAAGGTAATCTGTAGCCAATTCAGAGACAATCTCCCTGAAGAGGATTGCTTGCATCCCTTAAAGGGGGACTTGTGGAAATCTGTTAAGGGGCCTTTCTCACTCTTCCATCTTTGGTACTTAGAGAGCCTTGGTACAAAACCCCATGGGGCTGGATCTGTAGCTACCGCTTCTACTTCCCCAGCAAGCCGTTAGCCATGGTTTAAGCAGTCGACTGACCAGGAAAATTTTGCTTCAGGACAATTACAGTCATTTGGATGCAGCAAACTCAACGCAGCTTGCATCTCAAGGTTTTCCAATGCCCAGAACCAGCGTTTTACAGATTCAGCCTGGCTCACATTCTTCACACCATAGGTGGCAAAGCAGCCTTGGTGATTTGAAATGTGTTCTGTGTACAGAATTTAGATCAGGTGCAAGTCACAGCACATCATTCATACGACGCCTTTACAGGTCAGCAGTGGAGCCACCTGCTCCAGGAGCTCGCTCCCCTACGTTTTTAATGGAACAGCAATCAGGGTCCCTGTGATGATTCTCAAGACCAGGCTCGGGGCAAACCTCTGAAATATCTAATGAGTAAAGTTAGTTTAAAGATGTATGACACACACAATGCCGAAACCTGTTTGGCTCAGTGGATAGAGCATCGGCCTGCAGACTGAAAGGTCCCAGGTTCGATTCCGGTCAGGGGCATGTGCCTTGGTTGCGGGCATATCCCCAGTGGGGGGCGTGCAGGAGGCAATTGATCAATGTCTCTCTCTCATCAATGTTTCTGCCTCTCTGTCCCTCTCTCTTCCTCTCTATAAAAAATCAATAAAATATATTAAAATATATTTTTACAAAAAAAAAAAGATGCATGACACTGTTTGAATATGCGTCCAGGTGCTTGAAAATCAGCTCGGTATCCACGTCCCTTTCTCAGCCCATGACCCCTGCTTCTGCAAGTCACCGCTGTTGTTGATCTGTTTTTGAAAAATGGGCCGAACGAGGATGGATTGCCGTCTCTTTTATTAACTGGAAAAGGAAAGCTGCTGCAGCAATCGTCAGAATTAATTGTAATTATTAATCTGGAAATTAATGTGCAACTGGGCATGAGTACAGGCAGTGCAGTCTGGTGATTTAGCCACCGTGACAAACGATCTTCCTCCGAAAAGGGGACAGTTGCTGGCTTTTCCTGACTTGACTCTCAGCGACAGTCGCGGTTTCAGGAAGACGGTGCGAACGCCCCCGTTGCCCTCTGACCCCAGGCAGGGCCTTTGGAGGTTCGCATTATTAATGAGAGCTGGCGTCCCCCCTTTGTCATGTCAGGCTGTAGTTCTTTACGGAACATTTATACAAAACAGTGATTACTCGTAATTGACCTGCATATGTTGAATAATCTTAAGATGCTACTGAGAGTTTAATGTACCTTGTAAATCGAGAGGCTTCCAATTAAGTCGAGTTCTGAAGATAATCACTTTCAAAACTAATCAAGTAATAGGACATTAGTAAAGCTGTTATTGACTTAATTGTGACAAATTAATAAACAGACACAGTGCAATTACTATAATGGCTTTATCGGGGAGCAGTTTTCCAAAATTTAAGCATAAATCTGTCCTATACCCCCTTGAAGTGCAATAAAAGTTACGTCATTTTAAGATGGATATCATTCATTGCGATAGTGATATGTGAGCGCATTGTGCAAATAGCTTGGATTTCTGTGTGTGTATGTGTGTGGTGTGTGCCTGTTTTAATGTATTTTCATTGATTTCAGAAAGGAAGGGAGAGGGAGAAAGAGAGGGAAACATCAATGATGAGAGAAAATCACAGATCGGCTGCACACCCCACACTGGGGGGATCAAACCCGCAACCCGGGCATGTGCCCTGACTTGGAATTGAACCACAACTTACTGGTTCATAGGTCGATGCTCAACCACTGAGCCTCGCCGGCCGGCCTCTTTCTTTTTAAATATGGTTTACATGTTCAGTGGCACCTCGAGATACGAGTGCCCTAACATACGAGATTTTTGAGATACGAGCCTTCGAGCGAGTGATTTTTGCTTTGAAATACGAGCAACATTTGAGATAGGAGTCATTGCGCGGATCGGCTGGCTGCACACGACCCACCAGTTTACCGAGACTCGAGCGAGAGTCTCATAGTTTCCCACGCCTCAAGGTTACGGAACGAATTAAACTCGTATCTTGAGGTACCACTGTATTTCAGAAGTTAGTGAATCTCCTTGCTTTGCCCTTAAACTGTCTGATTTTAGGAGATCTTCTATTCGTCCTGACAAAACCACTCCACCTGCTTGTGTTTTCTCGTCTCTGCCTCTCTGCGCGGGTGCCCTTGGGCCGGTGCCCTCTCCTCCACGAGCTCTGCAGTGTCTGTCCCCCTCTCCCTGCCCCAGGGGGCTCTCGGCACAGTGCCCTTTTATACCTACTTGGCACTCTGCAAATAGACTTTGGAAAACAAATGGGTTGTGAATCACAGATTGGCCGTTTTGTTTTAATATCTGGCAGTGCCCATTCCTCTAACTTTGCTGATTGCCAGTGTTGAAGAAAACGGCAGCCAAAAGAACAGGAATGTCAGTCCTGCATCCACTGTGACAAATATATATATATTTCTCAAAATGCATCGGTGTTTAAGATCCCGTGTTTTACTGAATGTAAGTATAACTATTAAAAATAACACGATCACACATCCTCATGTTTTCAAACCTGCGTTTTTTTCATTTTTAAATGGGATTAACAGTATCAACAGGAATAATGTTCATGACAAAAACGGAGAAATTGGAGAAATTGGGGTCTTTCATATCCAAGAGTAGATCACTGTGGAATTTCAAGATCCTGAAATTGCCGAAACCGGTTTGGCTCAGTGGCTAGAGCGTTAGACTGTGGACTGAAACGGTCCCAGGTTCGATTCCGGTCAAGGGCATGTACCTTGGTTGTGGGCACATCCCCAGTAGGGGTTGTTCAGGAGGCAGCTGATCTCATCGATGTTTCTGACTCTCTCTCTCTCTCCCTTCCTCTCTGTAAACAATCAATAAAATATATTTTTTTTAAAAAAGATCCTGAAATCGTGGTAGGCGTCCATACAATCTATGTTTAAGTTAGACCTTAACAAGGAAGAATGGACTTTCAAGTAAAGTGTGGGTGTGTGTAATGTGGATACACATCTGTAATTCTAGCAAGCCTCCATGTGTTCAGTTTGTAGCACATAGTCTTCCTCACCCAGGGGAAGGACCATCGAGTCCCGTAGTGATTGTAATTGGCATCATCTGGGACAACAAAGGGACGAACACAATGAAACTGCCCAGCTGAAGAAGGGTTATTGTGAAATGATTGGAATACCCTAAAATAAGGACTGAAATTGTGGCAATTTCATTAATGAGGAGGTATTTAAAAGTTGTGGTTCTTGATTTGAACAGGAAAAAATTAATTTAACGCTGTATAAATACAGCACTTCTAGCCATTTACTTACATGCAGTTACTATAGCTAGTGGCATGATGGAATTTGCAACCACAAGTATATCAGGAACGTAAAAATAAGACATTGGTTTTTAAATGTTTTTGCTGTCTTCTCAGTAAAATATTTTTAAGCATCTACTCCAAACCATGTATCCTTATTCACAAAGTACATATACATGTACCACTGTTCTAATGTCATATTCATTTTAAAACACTCAAAAATAAAATGGAAATCTATAATAATAAAAGCATAGTATGCTAATTAGATGAGACATCCTTCTGGGTGAAACCAGGGCTGAAAGGGAAGCCTGGGTCCCCAGTACCTGCGAGTGGCCGGCGGGAAGCCCAGGTCCTGGGTGCCAGAGGGAAGCCGGTGCTGGCAGCCATGGGGAGGAAGGCCTACTCTTGCACAAATTTGTGACTCGGGCCTCTAGTCCTATCTAATAAAGAGGTAATATGTAAATTGGCTATCACTATTACACACAAAATGGCCGCCCCCATGTGGACACAACATGCCTGCCACAAGATGGCCAGCAGCGGGGGGCAGTTGTGGGCAACCAGGCCAACAGGGGAGGCCAGTTGGGTGGGACCAGGCCTGAAGGGGAGAGCAGTTGGGTGAGATCAGGCCTGCAGGGGAGAGCAGTTGGGGGTGACCAGGCCTGCAAGGGGAGGGCAGTTGGAGGGGACCAGGCCTGCAGGGGAGAGCAGTTGGGGGGACCAGGCCTGCGGGGGAGGGCAGTTAGGGGTGACCAGGCCTGCAGGGGAGAACAATTGGGGGGGACCAGACAAGCCTCGGATAGCAGCTGCCCAGCCACGCAGGGCTGGCCCGAGGCGCAAGTAACCAGGGCCAGACAAGGCTTGCACTGCTGACAGTGGCAGAAGCAGAGGTGTGATGGGCGTCACCTTCCCCTGATCGCTGAGTTGCCTCCTGCCCCTAAGGTGTCCTGGACTGTGAGAGGGGGACAGGACAGGCTGATGAACACCCCCCCCCGCTCCAGTGCATGAATTTTCATGACCAAGCCTCTAGTTTTATATAAAGGACTTGAACATCTCTGGATTTGGTGTTTCAGAGGGGGTCCTGGAACCAGTCCCCACACATGACGAGGAGTGACTGTGCATCAAAAATCTCTGACAGCTGTAGAACAGTGGGAGTCTCGCTGCCAACCTCTCTTCACATTGTGTTGTAATCCCTACAAGAACCTCGGGGTATCCTATCTAACAAAAGAGTAATATGCAAATTAACCACGCCTCCACTACACCCACCAGCCATGCCCATCAGCCAATCAGAGCGAGTATGCAAATTAACCCAACCAAGATGCCAATGGCCACAGAGAGAGCAGGGGGGAGGCTTGGGTTGCCCCTAATGATGGAGGAAGCCAAGCTTTCCACATACCCTGGCCAGCACTTAAGGCAGCAAAGTTTCAATGGCTGTGCCAGCAGAAGGCTTGGCTCTGCTCCAGGCTATAAAGTTTGAATTGTAGAAGATAAATAAATCCCAGATACCAGGGCCTCTGCTTGGATTGCTGAGGGGGCAGGGGGGTGGCTGGCCTGCAAACCACCACAGGCACCTTGCCCAGGCCACCCCATGCCCCAAGGGAACACCCACCCTGATCTGGGACACCCTTCAGGGCAAACCAGCTGGCCCCCACCCATGCACCAGGCCTCTATCCTATCTAATAAAAGTAATAATGCAGATTGACCATCATTCCAATAGACAAGATGACTGCCCCCAGGTGATCAAAAGATCCTGCCCCCATGTGGAAAAAATATGGCCACCACAAGAAGGCCAGCAGGGGAGGGCAGTTGGCAGGGACCAGGCCTGCAGGGGAGGCAATAAGCCTGCAGGGGAAGGCAGTTAGGGGTGACCAGGCTGGCAGAGGAAGGAAGTTGGGGGTGACCAGGCCTGCAGGGAAGGGAAGTGGGGGGGACCCAGGCCTGCAGGAGTAGGCAGTTAAGGGTGACCAGGCCTGCAGGGAAGGGCATTTAGGGGTGACCAGGCTCACAGGGAAGGGCAGTTGGGGGCAAACAGGCTGGTAGGGGAGCAATTAGGCATCAATCAGGCTGGCAGGGGAGTGGTTAGTGGGTGATCAGGCTGGCAAGCAGAAGCGGTTAGGGGCAATCAGGAAGGCAGGCAGGTGAGCAGTTGGGAGCCAGCAGCCCTGGATTGTGAGAGGGATGTCCGTCTGCCCGTTTAGGCCCTATTCTACCTGGATTGGGCCTAAACGGGCAGTTGGACATCCCTCAAGGGGTCCCAGATTGGAGAGGGAGCAGGCTGGGCTGAAAGACACATAACCCCTCCCCGCCGCCCCCCCCCCACACACACACACACAAATTTGGTGCACTGGGCCTCTAGTCTTTTATATAAAAACTTTCACATATACACCAAAGGAGAGAACTGGATCTATCTGAATATTTAATTTAATAAAGCGTGTTTTTCTTACTTTTAGATTTAAAAAAAATTAGAAATAGCAGCTTTGATAGTTCCTTCCTGCACTCTAATTAAGAATCTTACATTTGGTTTCAAAGGCTACTGCCATAAACAATACGTATCCAAGTGTCACTTACCTTACCAAACCCAGGCAAGTGTCTTATCATTTAGCGATTCATAATGGGCATATTGTCGCATCATATTATATGGACTTTGATCCTTTTAGATCAGTCTTGAGAATATTTTTTAAATTGGTTTCAGTGGAAGTTCTAATTAGTTTTTACCAGATTTAAATATTACATCACTAAATAGTCTCGTGGCACATTCTTCTTTAAGAATTAAGTTTTTCCACTTTAAAGTGGGCCAAGTGAGGAAGTATGCCTGCAAAGGTTTTTAATTAGATCAAGAGCTTTTCTTAGATGAGTTATTGGTTTTAATATGCAGTAGGTCAGAACGTGCTTGAAGACATTAATTTTTAATATTGATTTGGTAAGCCAAAAATATGAACAAGGGTGTCAGTCTGTACCGAAGGATGATGATTTAAAATGAACAACATATTTGATGCTGGAATGCAAAATTTTAACTAAATTCAAAGGGTTCAAATGACAAAATTGGCTAATCTGTATTTCTGGGGCCTATGAGCAAGGCAATGGTGATTTCATATTTTAAAAAGTTTAAAAATTGGAATTTATAGAATTTATAGAGTAAGTATATATAAACTCTATAGAATAATTTATAAAAAATATGCTTGCTTTTAAAGTTTTTCTAAAGACAGTAAAGTCTAGGTTTCTTTTCAAACTAAAAAAAGTGCTATAAAATATATTTCTTATTATGTTGATTCTAAAGGAAATGTCTGTAAAGGGTCAGAGATGGAAAGCAAGAATGTACAAGTTATAGCCACCAGAACAAGACAATATATTAATGCCTCATACATAACAATTCTCTGTAGTCTACATAGGAGTTCCAAGTCTATGTAAAATTTTTAAAGTTTCATTAAAAACTTTCGCTCACAATTATGCTAAGTGAAATAAGCCAGTCAATGAAAGAAAAATACCACATGATCTCACACATTTATGGATAATCAAGAACATTATAAACTGATGAACAAAAAGATAGATACAGTTGTTTGACATTCTAGAGCAGTGGTTCTCAACCTTCCTAAGGCCTTTGCATACAGTTCCTCATGTGGTGGTGACCCCCAGCCATGAAATTTTGCTACTGTTATGCATCGTGATGTAAATATCTGCATTTTCCGATGGTCTTAGGCGACCCCTGTGAAAGGGTCGTTTGACCCCCCCAAGGGGTCGCGACCCACAGGTTGAGAACCACTGTTCTAGAGGCAATAAAGCCAAACAGGATGTCAAATTACGGCGGGAAGGTTAGGGAGAGGTGGGGTAGATAAGAGATCAAATCGAAGGACTTGTATGCATGCATATAAGCGTAACCAATGGACGCAAGACACTGTGGGGTTAGGGCATGCATGGGAGTTGGGGTGGGGGGGCAATGGGAAGATACGTACACATGTAATAGATTAATTAAAAAATAGTAAAAAAAACTTTTGCTCATATGTCGAATATAAAACACGAAGCAATAAACAAACACTGGAACTGCTTTTGTTCCTTGCCTGGAGCCCCTGACATGCCCTTGCTCCTATGGAGAGCTGAAGGTCTCTGTTCTCACCGCTAGAATTTAGGCCAGCCTGAGCGGCCCGTCCACCAACAGAGCATGGCAGCCGTGAGTGACACTGTGTGACTTCATAGGCCAAGTCAGAAGAGGTGGTGGAGCTTCTGCCTGGTTGACTGGATCACCCACCTATTTTGGAACTCTCGAGGTGTTGCATGCATCTGAGAATTATATTGTTGTTGTGTAGCAAGCACCTAACTCTCCTGGACTCTAACCATCAATGCTGTCTCCTCTGCAGTGCCCTACAGCTGAGACTTCTGTTCAGTTTTCCGTTTCCAGCTGTGGTGGAATTTAACCTGACCTCCTGGGGACCTTTCAGACACCTGAGCATGGTGGCATCTAGTCAGGATCTGGGCGAAGTTTGTGGCAGGCCATCACCAGGCTCTGTCGTCTGGCACAGGAACTCAGTAAGGCCTTAGCTTGCTGTCTCCTGAGTCAGTCATGGATCAGGAGTCCCTGAGCCAGACAAAGCCGCAGACTCACAGGTCTATCTCATCGGGTGCCCTGCTGTCTCCCAGAGAGAAATGTGCCTCTGGTTTTTGTCAGCTGTCTTCCTGGCACTCCACTGATGTCTTGTCAAGTGGTGCCCCGGGATTGGGGACAGGGATTATACTCAGATATTTGGGCCTGGCCCTGACATGGCTCACTCACTTTCAGCATTTTCCCTCAGCCCTAGCCTTTCAGCTGGTCTGCCCGCCTTTAACTCTTGTGGAAAGTAAGACTACAATGTTGTGAAACTCGAATTCTAACTCATTGCTGTTGCTCCCTCTCAGTGGTTAGCACTTAATTTATGCTTGCTTTTGTCACTTTCCCGTGCTTTTCAATAACAGTTTATTGGGTTTTAAAAATCTATGTATACACACACACACACACACACACACACACACACACACACTCACACACTCACATACTACAGATTTTATAATGGTTACTTATTGGACTATTTGCCAACCAGTTCCCTTTACCATTATGGAAAGCCAGCAATCCCTAAATTTAAAAAAAAGAGAGAGAAAAAAAATGTATTATGCCCTAGCCTCGTGGTCAGCAAAACTGCGGCTCTTGAGCCACGTGCAGCTCTCTGGCCCCTTGAGTGTGGCTCTTCCACCAAATACCACGGCCTGGGCGAGTCTATTTTGAAGAAGTGGCGTTAGAAGAAGTTTAAGTTTAAAAAATTTGGCTCGCAAAAGAAATTTCAATTGTTGTACTGTTGATATTTGGCTCTGTGGACTAATGAGTTTGCCGACCACTGCCCTAGCCCATTAGAGCATCAGCATTTAGAACATCAACTCCTGTACTAAAGGGGCAAAGGTACACACCTCAGTTGCAGGTTCGATTCCCAGCCCCGGTCGGGGCATGTGCCAAAGGCCACTGATATACATATATATCTCTCTCATATCTGTGTCTCTTTCCTCCTTTCCACTCTCTCTAAAAAATCAGAGGGAAGGAGAGGTGTTATAAAGACTTCTTTGTATTATTAAACTTTTCTTACAACATGATTTTAATGGCTGTCTACTATTAGATCTCCTAATCAGGCAATAATTTTTATCCTTTCCCTTGTTAGATATCCAAACTCTTCTCAGTTTTTCCACTGGTATAAATGGTACTCTGTGTGTTTATACTTGAGGATATAATATAATTACTTGCACTTGAAGATAAAATTGTAATTGTTTCCTTAGGGGAAGTTTTCAGAAATTGGATTATTCTATTAGTGAGTGTGAATATTATTCATACTTTTGATATATTTGGCCAAACATCCCTACAGAATGGTTGTAACAATTGTCAGTGCCAGTTGTCATTAATTCTATAGGATTACTCACTTCTCTTCAAGGCACATAACTCTAAATTTATCATGAGTGTTACTTGGCTAAAAAATTATTTTATTGATTTTTATAAAGTAAAAAAACTATTCCTGATTTGTTCCTTTCTTATAAACTGTGTGCTCATATTATGCTTACATTAACAAGAGTCACATTGAAATATGGCTGCATAAGCAAAATAGTGGAGTGAGTAGGAAGTTTAGTTTATTTACTTTAATTATTATGCTTTCCTTTCAGTACTAAGCATACATAGAAAACATTTATATTCCATGTTAGAAAACAGAAGGTATTTTAGAATATGTTTTATGTTTATTTCTTCTACTCTTTAAAAAAAAAACTACTTTATTGAGATATAATTTATTGAACTTCTGCTTTACTTTGTGTCATTGAAATTTTTATTAATGAAGTTTTTTAAATGTGTCCGAATATTTTAGAAATGAAATAAGACGAGGTCTTACTAGTGTTTAGACAGCTACTGTTGATGTAAAACGGGTGGCTATTCATCGTTGTCAGTGTACGTGAAGAGTGGAGCACACACTATTGAAACTATATGCACCTCGCTGAAGGTCAGATTCAAGCCTTAACTTTGCTAAGTCACAGTTTCCTTTGGCAAATAGTAGGAAAATACTACCTACATGGTGGTTGTGAAGATGAATTGAATTATTTAAAGACCCTCCTACCTGTCATGCCTTCATTTAAAGGAGGCAACCATTGGCTGTTTTAAAGTGTGGATTACCAGTAAGTCTGTGAAGGACTCTTAATTTCGACAATGGTTACACTCCTTCATTTATTGGCAGGTAATTCTAACGAGAATGAAATTTAAACCATTTACTTACCAACAAGACATTTTATGAAGGTAATTTTAATTAGATTTAAAAGTTAGGTTCATTTAAAAAAATATTTTAGAACATAGTCTCTTCAGACTGGCCAAGTAATAGAAATCCCTGAGTTATCAGATATTTACCCTTTATAATTAAGCTTTCCACTGTCAGTTGGTTTAACCCATCGGCTTAGTTGATTGGATCAGCAGCTCTAGAAATCATAGCGTCCTTTACAAACATTACATATTGTCTATGGTAAAGTAGTTGGCATCATGAGCAAGTTCGGGCCTAAGGAAGATTTGGAAATCTTTCTGAATGGATGTTGTGATTAAAAAAAAAAAAAGTACTCCTCTAGCAGAGGATGTTTTAAGAGAATAATCTTAACTAATTTCCTGTGCATATGGATATTCAGAAGTAGATGGATTTTTAAGTGATGATTCATTAAGGGCTTATAATTGATTATTGAGCCACCCTGCTGAAAGGATATACTGCACCTGTCCAAAACAGACCCAGATTTCTCACCTTTGTGGGGTGATGGTGAGGGATCACCAGACAGGATTTTCATATTTTACCTGAGTCACTCACATATATGTCATCAGTCTCTACAGCTCTCTCTTACAACTGGAAATATTTTTTAACTTAATTTTTCTGGAAGACTTGCAAGACAGGAAGGATCTCTTAAAGTGCTACATATTTGGTAGTTGTACAGCAATTAAATTGCTTTAAGAAAGTTAGCTAACAGTAACAATTCGTTACATTTAAAACCTTGGGAATGCCTTACTTTTATTTCATTATTGCTTACATTATAATTTCTATCTCCAAGGGAACATTTGGTGAATTTATTTTTGAATAGATATCTCTAAAATTGAAGAAAAGACCTGAAAACAGATTTCTTTTAGTTAGTTAAATGTCAGTTGCTAATGCAAAAGATAAAAATACTTTTCTGGACTAAACTCTTCATAGTTTCAAAGCACTTTCATGTGTATTATCCCATTTGATCATGCTAACCTCCTACAAGGTGGGTTTTGCAGGTGTCACTTCATTTTAAAGATCAAGAGACGGCTGCCTTAGAGAGTTTAAGGGACTTGACCAACGTCACCCCTGCATGCATAAATTTTTGGGAAAAATTGCAAAGCACATAATGGCTAAAAGGCAAGTTTTCTTAATGTATAAATATATCTTGCTAACAGCATTACTATGCATATGGGTGGTGAATGCGGATTGATGGTTATATTTAAAAATTAGAACAGATCTATCAATAGAGGATTGGTTTAATATAATCTGATTATCCATTTTATGTAATAATATTTATAATATAGCTGTTAAAAATGATTATCCTAGTGTCGGTGATTAACTGTTAACTGAGACATGTACCTTGCAACGTAACGTATATATAATACAATCCCAATTCATTGAAAAGGGCAAATATTAAATATATACATTGAGTGGCCAGATTACTATGATCTCTGAACGCATAATAATATAGCCACTCAGTGTGTGTGTGTGTGTGTGTGTGTGTATTAGAGGTCCAGTGCATAAACTTGTGCTTGGGTGGGGTCCAGCTAGCCTGGCCAGGGGAAGGGGACATGGATGGTTGGCTGGCCTGCCTGCTGGTTGAACTCCTGGTTGAGAGGACAATTTGCATATTAGCCTTTTATTATATAGGATATATACGAGTGGCCAGATTATTATGTGCTCAGCTATCGTAATAATCTGGCTACTCAGTGTATATCCATTTGTTTGTATAGGCACCTGGGTGGATAGCATTGTTTAACTGGAATTGGCAAGTGGAGAAAGTACAAGGGGAATACAATATTAGCTTTTTCAATTCATTTTGCATGGCTTCACTCATAAGATGAGTATGCATTACTTGAATAATTTTCTAAAGTATAAAAATAATAGTACTGGGGAAGCAGTAACATCAATACATCAATTAGACAAATTCACAAACATCTACTTCTCAAAAAAAGATGTGCATTGGCACTGAATATCAGAAGCTCATATATAAAGAAATGCAAATTAAAATAGCTTTAAGATGTGTTTATTTGTTTTTTTTTCCCACCTAACAAATTCACCAAGTTTTAAACATTTTATAAATGCCCAGAGTTAGGAGCAAGAACATTCTTATGCATACTTAGAGGAAGTATGCCTTGGGACACACTCTTTAGAAGGTGATCAGGTGGTGTTTATTAAATTTAAATATTTATTTATAACCTGGGAATTTCACTTGCAGGATTTTATCCAGGAGATCTACCCAAGAATGTATAATGTTGTTTATAATAGCAGGATGTGAGACAAAAGAAAAATGATTGAATAAGCCACTGCACCTTCCCCCACACCCCCAACAAACACACACCACACACACTGGCATACTAGCCAGTTGTGATGAGGTAAAGCACCAAGATATTTTACATATTCATGAAACACAGTATAAAACAATATGTATAGTATTCTTTCATTTGTGGTTGTTTTAATTTTGTCTAATGATCATGCACTAAGAAATTTTGGAAGAGATATCAGTTAATTTTTGTTTTTACTCTGAGAAATAATAATGGAATCTTATCTAATAAAAGAGTAATATGCAAATTGACCATCACTCCAACACACAAGATGGCTGTTCCCATGTGGACACAAGATGGCCACCACAAGATGGCCAGCAGGAGAGGGCAGTTGGCAGGGACCAGGCCTGCAAGAGAGGGCAGTTGTGGACGATCAGGCCATCAGGGGAGGGCAGTTGGGAGGATCTAGGCCTGCAAGGGAGGGCAGTTGGGGACAATCAAGCCTGCAGGGGAGGGCAGATAGGGGTAACCAGGCTGGCAGAGGAGGGAAGTTGGGGGCAACCGGGCCTGCAGGGAAGAGCAGTTGGGGGAACCCAGGGCTGCAGGGGAGGACAGTTAGGGGTGACCAAGCCTACAGGTGAGGGCAGTTAGAGATGACCAAGCCTGCAGGGGAGGGCAGTTAGGGGCAATCAGGCTGGCAGGGGAGCAGTTAGGCATCAATCAGGCTGGCAGACAGAAGTGGTTAGGAGCAATCAGGAAGGCAGGCAGGCAGGCAGTTATGAGCCAGCAGTCCTGGATTGTGAGAGGGATTCGGAAATATCTTGAGGGGTCCCAGATTGGAGAGGGTGCAGGCTGGGCTGAGGGACACACACCCTCGTGCATGAATTTTGTGCACTAGGTCTCTAGTCTGGAATAGGAGGCAATTCCTTTCCATGACCTAATCTTTTGTATGTTTTCAATTTTTTTGCCTTATGCATATTTTTAGATTTTAAAAATTACTTTAGAAAAGCCATTGCAAAAAGAGTTCCTTGAATTAAACAAATTGATCTTTATCGGAAACTAAGAAAGGAAAATTAAAATGATTAAATTGGGTTTGTTTTTCCTTATAATTGCTACTCATGATTATTAGACAAAAACTAAAAGCAGAACTCACACTTTTCTTTATCTCGGCCATTCCTACCTCAGTCTTTCCCCATATTCTCAAATAGCACCCGTAACCATCCAGCTGCTAAAGCCAACAAACTAGGAATCATCTTTCATTTCTGTCTTCCCTCATCCCCAATTCCAGTTCTTCCTGACAGCTCTTACCTCCAGACCTAGCCTGAACCCTTCCGCATCTGCCATCTCTCCTGCTGTCCCCTGTTCAGACCACCGTCTGTCTTTCTGCCTGGAGACCAGTTTGCTGGCTGACTTCAGAGCTGCTCTCATATAATCATCCCTTCCCACCGTGTCCAGCGGGAAAGCCGATCTTATCCCCTCCTATTAAAAATTTTTGTGTGACTTCCCGTTGCACTCAGAATAAATCCAAATGCTTGCTCTGGCCCACAGGTCCCGTGTGATCGGCCCCCTATCCGCTGTCCAGGCTTCCTGTCCGAGAGTCCCTTCACTGACTGTCCTGTGTTCGTGCTTCTAGTGTCATGCCCACCTCAGGGCACTGGCAGGAGCCACCCTCGGGTCTTCCTAACGGCATCTTTCTCGTCTTGCTGGTCTCAGCTTAAAGATCTCCGCTTTGCCAAAACCGGTTTGGCTCAGTAGATAGAGCGTCCTACTGCAGACTGAAAGGTCCCGGGTTCGATTGCGGTCAAGGGCATGTATCCTGGTTGCGGGCACATCCCCAGTAGGGGGCGTGCTGGAGGCAGCTGATCGATGTCTCTCTCATGGATGTTTCTAACTCTCTATTCCTCTCTGTAAAAAATCAATAAAAAAAAATATATGAAGATCTCCATTTCAGTGAGATCTCTCCAAGAAGGCCCGCTAAAGAAGCTCTCCTTCCGGTGGCCACATCATCCGCTTTCTCTTCCTTCTGAGCCCTTCATGTTACAAGAAAGGCGCACCGGGTTTCACCTTGGCATTTTACTGTGAACTGGAGTCGGTAATCTTCCATTCTGAGAATGTGCATTTTGCCCAGGGGGCCCGAAAGAGCATTTTTCACTTGGAATCAGGGGAGAAATAGCTCATAAACAGGGTTATTGTTCTTCCATTGACATTTAAGGGAAAAGAAGGCACTCATCAAAGGCGTGAGATTTATTTTGTACTCAGAAAGCCCCATCCATAAACCTCCAGAATCCTCCTAGCAGCTCACTGCATTATTTCACAGCGGCCCGTTTCCCAGCAGGCCTGTGAGGCAAGGCTGGTCTGACTCTGGCATCATGTCATCCCCTCCCCATCAGTTCCAGATCCCTCTGTCTTTCTGGGGTTCTCTTCAGGAACCACCAAACCCTGCGCTCAGCGGTTAGGAGCAGCAGTCGTTACCTGCAGTGCTCAGAGCCTGGACGCCAGGAGCAGGCCGCCAAGGAGGAGGGGTTTTTCTCTCTCCCTTTTCCTGCAGGTGAAATGAATGTGATTATTATTTGCCACTTCAAAATATTATTTTGATGTTTTCATCTTTTTAGCTTCATGCATGTTTTCCAGCACATTAAAGCTACCACAAGCTATAACTTTTTTTAAAATATATATTTTATTGATTTTTCACAGAGAGGAAGGGAGAGGGATAGAGAGAAACTTATCGATGAGAGAGAGAGATTGATCAGCTGCCTCCTGCACGCCCCCTACTGGAGATGTGCCCGCAACCAAGGTACATGCCCTTGATCGGAATCGAACCTGGGACCTTTCAGTCCTTAGGCCGACGTTCTATCCACTGAGCCAAACCGGTTTCGGCAAGCTACCACTTTTTATGTGAGCACTTATTTACCTAAGAATTTCCTTACAGGTCACAGGAATGATTGTGTGGTCTCAAGTTCCTATATTGATGTTTTCATTTGACAGAGCTAACAGACATCACATAATGAAGATTGTTTTAAAGTTACGGTTATTCATATCTATTTTGAATATGGCTGCTAGGAAATAGGTAGTTTTACTATCAAAGTTCCACCAACCGTTGACTTACTATAGGTGACCCTTGAACAACATGGGGGTGAGGGGTCTGTCTATCCCCACACACAACTGAAAATCCACATTGACTCCCAAAAACTCAACTACAAGTAACAGACTGTTACTGAAAGTCTTACCAATTATGTAAAGAGTTGATTAACACATATTTTGTATGTGTTATATACTATATTCTTCTATAAAGTAAGCTAGAAAAAAGTTATTTTAAAAAATCATAAGGAAGAGAAAATACATTTACAATTATTTATTGGAAAAATAACCTAGGTATAAGTGGACCCACGCCATTCAAACTCCTGTGGCTCAAAGGTCGATCGTACTTTGAAACACTTTTTAATGTTCATATCAGCATTAGGAGGCTACCAACAGTTGAGATTGTGTGAACAACCCATTCTGATTACTCTTATTTTGCAGATGATAGGAGTTCAGTTACATTTTTCAGATTTTTTCCCCTGTAATATAAAGAAACTAATTACTAAAAATATATAAACATGTAAGCTAAAGGGAAACATAAGTACATATACACTATTTTAACCAGAAGTAATAAGACTTGCTTAGAGCATTTCCTGAATTTAAAAGTCTATATATCAATTATAGTTATGCTTGGAAAGGGATTTGTTGCTTCCATATATAAATGCAACAATCAACAAATTATGGCATTTACTATGCGAAAACCTATTTGAGGAGGTGATGGTGGTAAAGAAATAGAAACGTGTCTCTCTGCATTTAGGGCGTACCAGTATTCTCCAGCTAGGTAGAATTTAAGAAAAAAAATATCCTTTCTAGCCTGACCAGCATGGCTCAGTGGTTGAGCATCGACCTGTGAACCAGGAGGTCTCAGCTCAATTCTGGTCAGGGAACATGCCCCAATGTATGGCATGCAGGATGCAGCTGATCAGTGATTCTCTTTCATCAATGATGTTTCTCTCTTCCTCTTCTTCCTCTCTGAAATCAATAAAAATATATTTTAAAAAATTCTAGGCTGATCACGTAGGCTACTATCACAAACTTGAAGTGGTCTGAGGGTGTGTTTTCTAAGAGTTATGATGAAATAAGGAAAGTAAGGACAGGATGGTCAATTTTTATGAAGGCTAAATTTTATTTCATTGAAATAATTGTCTTTTTTGTCCTTCCCACTTTGGTGATGTCAGGCTTATCTTTTGTCATTAAGATGAACTAATGATAGCAGGTAATTTTTCTTTTCTGGTGTCTTTTTTTTTTTTTTTTACTGAGGTAAAAACATTGGCAACTAAAGCTTGCCCCTCAAAAACTGGGGCAACTATTTGACTCAGGAGCTAAAACTCTGACACCATTGACCTGAAGATATGCAGCTAACGGTATGGAGTGATCATGAATGGAAAAGATCCATTATGCCACAGCTAACATAAGTTAAATAACAGAGGTGGCATAAGGCAGCACCGAGCTCATTACAGGCAGGTTACACTTTGCAGTGCCTGTGTGTTATATGCGGGAGTCACTGCGGGCCAGAAAGGGACAGACAGTGCTTTCCTTGTAGTCGCTCAGGTTCTGTGGAGAAGATCTGTCTCCACTGTTGAGTTTTCCTCAGCCATTTGTTCCTCCTCTGTATTCTTTAGTCTCCATTTTCCTCTTTATTCTTTTGTCCTGCTTTTTTCTAATCTCTATGTCTTTAAAACTTTAGTTGCTACACTGTTCATAACACAGCCTTCCATGGGCTCTTCGCCACAAGTTGTAGGCAGAAGGCAGGAAACTGAGACTGAAGTAGCATATAGCTTTATTCTCCAGCACCTGTTCCTGGTGATCCTGAATCTGTTTGTTCTAACCACAAGCGAGGCACACATTTTTAATTTATGTGACACTTCTTCCGGAAAAACTCAAAACGAGGAGAAGCTAGCATTTTCCATCATAAGGCGGTTTAATGAACTGTCCCACTTTCTTAAGATGTTAAGAGAACTGTCTGAATTTACATAATGCAGCTTCAGACAACACACTGATTATTGGCCCCGATTACCTAGACAGCATCTATTTTCTTGACCTTTCTTGCTGTTAATTTATCATTTGGGGATGTTAAAAGCATTTGTAGCATTTAGCAACATTTTCCCACAACGGGATGCTTAATTTAGCCTTTATTTTACTGATTTTGCAATTTATTGTCTGCGCTGAAGTGTAATGATAACTAATTCATTTAGCATCCGGTGCTGAATGTTTCCCAATTACTCCCAAGTAGTTTAATATCTGGGGGGAAACCTACAGTGAGGATCTGCTGAACTTCATATTGTGATATCACTGTGTTTCAGACACCAGTCAGACAACGTTCACTTTCTTTATTAAAAGTTAATTACACCCACTTGACTTCTTCCCTAAAGACCTCTAAGGAATGCCCATAGGAACAACAGAAATTGTTCTCCAGAAAAAAAAAATGTTTAACCTCTAGTGCCTGAACAAAAGTTTAATCGAGTTGCAATTGATGCGCCAAAGCTCCAGAATTTCAGAACAGACAATCTTGACCATTAAAAGAACCTTAGCAGCCAAAACCGGTTTGGCTCAGTGGATACAGCGTCGGCCTGTGGACTGAAAGGTCCCAGGTTCGATTCCGGTCAAGGGCACGTACATTGGTTGTGGGCACATCCCCAGTAGGGGACGTGCAGGAGGTGGCTGATCGATGTCTCTCTCTCATCGATGTTTCTAACTTTCTATCCCTCTCCCTTCCTCTCTGTGAAAAATCAATAAAATACATTTTTTTAAAAAAAGAACCTTAGCAGGTTTCCTCCAGTGTTTGATGGGTGCGTTCCACAGTACCTGGCCCATGTAAGCACTAAGTAAATTAGGGTTGACTGACTGACGGACTGACTGACTCAATCTTACTTGCTGAGTTTGGCAGTTACCCGCAAAGGGCTCATCTTTTAACGTGTTGAACAGGATCATCGAATATTATTCTTTCCCACCTCAGAATTTCAGCCAGAAACTTACATTAGTTGTGGCATAATGAATAGTAAGATATTCTTTTCCATTCGTGATCGCTCCATAGCATTAGCTGCATCTTCAGGTCAATGGTGTCAGAGTTTTAGCTCCTAGGCCAAGTAGTTGCCCCAGTTGTTGAGGGGCTAGCTTTAGTTGCCAATGTTTTTATCTCATTAAAAAATAATAATAATAAAGACAAGAAAAATTACCTGCTATCATTAGTTCATCTTAATGACAAAAGATAAGCCTGACATCACCAAAGTGGGAAGGACAGAAAAGACAATTATTTCAACGGAATAAAATTTAGCCTTCATAAAAATTGACCATCCTGTCCTTACTTTCCTATTTCATCATAACTCTTAGAAAACACAACTTCAGACTACTTCAAGTAGTCCACTTAATAGTAGCCTACGTGATCAACCTAGAAATAATTTTTTTTAATATATTTTTATTGATTTCAGAGAGGAAGGAAGAGGGAGAGAGAGAAATATCAATGATGAAAGAGAATCATTGATCAGCTGCCTCCTACATGCCATACACTGAGGCATGTTCTCTAACCCAGGCATGTTCCCTGACCAGAATTGAACCAAGACCTTCTGGTTCATAGGCTCAACCAGGCCAGGCTAGAATGGATTTTTTTTTTCTTTCTTAAATTGACTATAAGAGAGCTATATGGTGACACTAATATAAGATTAAATTATTTACATATGTTAGGGTGGAAACCAATGACACAACACTTTGATTATTGCTTTTTCGTTTTATTAAATGAAACATGTATTGAATGCCCAGGACTTAGGGATTACACAGGTGTATCAACCAGTCAGTCCCTGAGGAGCTTTGACTGGAAGAAGAGAACAGTCCAGGACATTCTGGTTCCTGAAAGACTGTAGAACAGAACCTGAAGAATTAAGAGCTGGGGGTCTGTGCTAATTGCATTTTGTTTGATCCAAAGATGAGCCATAGACCCATTGAATGAAAGGCAGACAAAGAGATGAATAAACAGCCCAATTTCACTTAAGTAATATCTTTTAATGATGATTTGTGTTAAACTCTTACAACAATGGAGCAAATGTATATACCATATTTTCCGGCATATAAGACAACCCCCAACTTTTCCAGTTAAAATATAGAGTTTGGGATATACTCACCCTATAAGATGACTCCTGGTGTATAAGTTGACCCCCGACTTTTGAGAAGATTTTCCTGGGTTAAAAAGTCATTTTATATGCCAGAAAATACTGTATAAAACCAAAGGAAGGGGATGTCTGGCAAATTAATATTATTGGATTACCATTTCTGAAGACAGACTGTACTATCCTCCTGTTTACCCTGAGGTTTTTAGAAAAGTGGATAAAAATGCTTATCGACAGCCTCCCTCCCCGTGTGAAAGGATATGATGCAGTGACTTACAGCAATGGATCTGCGATATCCAGGAATTTTAGAGGCTACCCAATGGAACTTGGCAGGCCCACACTGTAAGAGAAACAACTCCACAGTGGACATTTATCCTCATTCCCAGATCCATCCCCATTACCAGTTCAGACAATTAAACTAACATCTTTCAGCCGGTATCTATGTAGATATTTTTGTGTGAATATAACTTTGTCTTTAAAAAAAAGAAAAAAAAACACATATTACTAAATCATTTATAGTGGCAAAAATAAATAAATTAGACTTAATGTCCTTTTAGTAGGGGTATGTTTAAATAAATTAGAATTTATCCAATCAGATACTGCACATTCAACAATAATAATAATATACATTGATTGGCAGGGCATGTTCATGAAAAAATGTAGTGTATATTTAAAGCAATGTATAGAATACGATTTTTTTTTCAGTTCAGTAAAGTAAATGTGTTTGCACGCCTGCACAGCCTGCCTGCACTGAAGTGCTTTTCCATCAGTAACTGTGGATCGGATATCTCAGTTTGCCTAATAATAACTGGGCAGAAGCTACATTGCATTAGTGCAGTCTGTTGATTGTGGGAGACGAGGAGCTCTAACCCAAAGCACAACTAGAAAACAGAATTTTGGCAACTGGGGAATCTCATGAGCAGATTATTTACAGCATCAGAGAGGGCTTCTCAGCATATTAGTCTTGGTAACTCCCAGCCTCTCCTCCAATCCCCAACAGTCAGACACAGGCCCACAGTATGGAGGGTGAGAATGCACTAAAACCATCTTTGACAGTCAGATACCAGGGCAACGGTATTAAGAGCGAGAATAAACTAAAATGAAAGTATTCCATTTCAATCCTGCATAAAACCCAGAATATGAAGCAAGATATGGCTAATTTAAAAAAAAACAAAACATTATTTAGGCTTTTTGTTAAAAAATGTAAGCATGGAAATCCTTTGAAGATTTAGCCCACATGCTGCTGTTCAGAGGTAAGAAGCTGCAGATTACGAATCAATGGAATCAGATGGCTGCCCTTACTCCTCTTTTTCTTCTTCTTCTTCTTTATTTTATTGATTTTTTTTTTTTTACAGAGAGGAAAGGAGAGAGATAGAAAGTCAGAAACATCGATGAGAGAGAGACACCAATCAGCCGCCTCCTGCACGTCCCACAGTGGAGATGTGCCCGCAAGCAAGGCACATGCCCTTGAGCAGAATCGAACCCGGGACCTCTCAGTCCGCAAGCTGACGCTCTATCCACTGAGCCAAACCGGTCTCGGCTTTCTTCTTCTTGAGGATAAGCCCTGGGGAAGTGGTCCTCAGACTAATTTTCCAAGGGTGGGTGGCCTACGATCGAACCTTGACCAGCTTTAGAACTCCAGCCACTGGAACTATTGGCTCCACTCCTGGTGGGGTCCCAGACCACACCCCTGGGAGAAGGGTGCTGGGTGCACCTTTCGGGAAGGAGGCATTCCTAATGAGTGACGATGAATCACTTCCGCTCAGCGGCACCGAGCTTTGGGAACCCAGTTAAATGGAGCAGTCATTTCTGCACTTGCCAATTAGTCTTTTCTAATTTGTGCTAAACCCCAAAAGGAATCATCTTAAGTTACCTGCTCCTTTGAAATAAATATCCATGTGTGCCTCTCCATTTGCACATATTAAGTAAGGCTTCACCATAATACACTGAATGTGGGGGATGTTTTTTTTCTCCTTAAACTTGTTAAACTCCATTGCCCCCCAGGGAGTAAGCGGTGTTCCATACTCTGACCTTGAAGGGAGTTTGTTTACTCCTCAGCTAATCAGAAATTATTCAGGCATTAATCCTCAAGAAGATTTTTATTGGCTCATCTCCCATTTCACATAGAATAGCAAGCAGCAAGGAAAAGGGAATTTGGAAGTCAGAGCTAATTGAGACTTGACAACTGTTTAATGCTTTGTTTATATATTCATCTGGCTTTTGGGAATTGTTTCAGTTCTGTAAATTTTTTTTTTATTTGCTGTTTTTGATTATACTGGGTAACCAAATGTATTTAATTAAAGATACAAATTGTATCTGGGCAATAACTATAACAAAACTTCAGGTACCTCAATTGAAGATTATTTTGAAGATATATACCATCAATTTAGAACAACCATTTGGCCATTTGACTCATTTCAAGCTCTTGGCAAAAGAGTTAGCATGGGATTCAGCCCTGAGTAGAATAGTGTCATTAGAACTGTCGTTCCTCTCTTCAGTGCTAGTACCCATTCCCGGGAGAGAGAAGGAAAAACACATAATGCCCATTTTTTATCAAGCTATGAGGTCAGTAAATAATTATACCTTCTTGTTTTGAGTGCAGTATACTGCCCCTCCTAATAAACTACATTCAAATGAAGCCCCCAAAGAATAAAATATGTTCCAAAGATTCATAGTGATTCCATTTTTGAAGCTGTGATCCTAATTGTAGTTTCCAAAATCAGTTATTTTTTGTTTCGATGGTTTGTTGTCCAAGAACTATTACCTTTGTAGACTCCTGGAAATTTAAAGTCAATGAACACTTGACACCTATCTATTTGACCTTGAACCATGTGGAGGTTAGGCATGCCCACCCCGTTGGCAGTTGAACATCCACAGGAAACTTTTGACTCCCTAAAACCTTAGTTACTAATAGTCTACACTATGGACTGGAAGCTCTGTGGATCACATAGACAGCTCATGAACACATTTTATATGTGATAGGTATTATGTACTGTATTCTTGCAATAAAGACAGCTGGAAAGAAAGAAAATGTTATTGTAAGGAAATCATAAGGAAGAGAAAATACGTTGACAGTATTTATTGGGGGGAAAAATCTGAATGTAAGTGGATCCCTGCAGTTCAAACCCATGTTGTTCGAGTGTCAACTACTTTATTCAAATGACACTCCAAATGAAAATGGAGAACACTGGAGGCTGGAGGACACAGAAAGAAATGAAATTAGAGTGACACAAAAGTCTGAAGTTCTGTTCCAGGATTCCTTGAACCAAAACAAACACTTGGCAGCTCCCCAGATCATGCTAATTGCCTTTTCGTGTATACATTTCCATATGCTGACTCACGGTTTTGGCTTAGAATGCAGCCATTGTAACCCCGTTTGGAATATTAAGAAGACATTCTTTTCTTTCATGCCTGCCTTGTGGAACTAATAGTTTCTGAACACGAACTGTTACTTTATCTTTAAAGCATTTTTTAAATAGTATTAGTGTTGGTAAAATAGAGACAAAATAGTTAAAGAGCACCAGGACTGTCTTTAAAATACTGTGGTAACGGAACTGAGGTTAAAGGCATTTTTAATTGAATGCACTGGGGTGACATTGCTTAATAAAATCATATAGCTTCATGTGTATACCTCTATAACACATCATCTGTATGTTGTATTGTGTGTTCACCACACTGAGTCAAGTCCAAGACATTTTAAATCCCCTCTTCCTTCAGAGATGAGATTCATTTTGAGCCAGAGGCCTAGAAAGCTTAACCCTTTGTATCATTGCTATGCCCAGGGCACCCTGACCCCCAGACCAAAGGAGGGAGACCCTCTATAGATGTGTTTCCCTTTGTCACAACTCCACCATTTGGGTGTCAAATGCCCACTGTCCATATACGTCACTTCAGGTATTAGAGCCATACAAGTATATAGATTCCTGAGGAGAGTCGTAGAATTTAAAGATAAAATAAAGATCTTAGAACTCATTTCATGAGTAACCAGAACTTGGTTCTCACTCAGTGCACATGTGCTGTGCAAGTCGGCACTATTTTCCTGACACACACGCATTTTAGCTGTAATGACCCCACAGTCTGTGCCCAAGCCAGCCTCCAGGTCTTTAAACTTTTGCCTAAGAAAAGGCAAGTGGCCTTATTTAATATATAGCTATAACGATGCTTTCTCTGATTTCTTGAAACCCTTCCTTGGCCAATGCAACTGCTGATCTTATCATTTTACTGAAATGCATTAATTCTGCAGGTTGAAAAAGTGGTAACCAAAGCCATCCTTTCATATAACATAATGTGTACTCTAAACTCGCCATTCTTTCTGTTACCATGAGACATCCTTTGTCAGTGCTTTTAATGTTCTTTCCCCTATGTAATTAAACAGTGATAGAAAAGAATGCTGTTTGCCTGTTGATATGAATGTGTGCAAAGGAGGAGAGAGGTTTAGATAAAATCCTTTTAAATCTTACTTGCTTAAAAATATATTGAAAATGTCATTATAGCTCTGGTTTTCTCTTGCCTTACCATGTTAGTAGCAGGGAGCAAATGTCTGGATACAAAAGTAATTTGCATTGTAGTCTAGTGTGTATGTGCTGCTTCCATTTTCCGTCTGAGGGTGCCACCACACGCTCTCCTGCCCTGCACTGGAAGGAACCAGTCCTGGAGACCTGGGAGGGGCTGGCTTCCTCAGTCCGCTGTCTTCTGCCCTCTCCAAAATGAAGTCATCATACCCTCCCCTCCTGGCGGTGCTGGAGATTGCAGCTTTGGGCTTAATAGTTTCTCTAGAACCTAAAAATTCGTAATTTTGCTCAATATACTCATTGACTTTGGTCAGTGATAGAATGGTTGGGCTATAAAAAAAATAATGTCATGACAGCATATTAATGACCAATTACTGTGTGCATTTGCCATATGTTAATAAAATCTTAATGTAGCTGTTCCTCCTATCTGGGTGGTTAGATGTTCTCTCTATGTAAGTCAACCATGAAAACAGAAACTGACTCGTGTTCTCCGAACTTAATAAATATCAGGCATTTCTAAAATAAATGAATATCTGATTTTCACATCTGCTTACTTTTTTAAAAATATTTTTTTATTGATTTTAGAGAGGAAGGGAGAGGGAAAGAGAGCTAGAAACATCCATGATGAGAGAGATCATTGTTCGGTTGCCTCCTGCTTGCCCCCTACTGTGGATCGAGCCTGCAACCTGGGCATGTGCCCTGACCAAAACCAAACCTGGAACCCTTCAGTCTGCAGGCCAACGCTCAATCCACTGAGCCAAACCAGCAAGGGCCTCTTTTGCTTACTTTTTATGAGGTGTACTATAGGTCAAAGTTTTGGAACAAAGTCTAGATCTTGCTCTACAAGGAAATCAGAAATAAGAGTGAAGCCAGCTTAGAAGTCACGTACCAGTTGTCCAAGTTGCTTTCCTTTCCTTCCACCTTCCTTGGCAGCTCTGTAGCAGAACATGCAGGCCAGAAGGCTTTACCTAGAGCTGTGAAAACGTAAGGAAAAGACGGGGGGGTAGCAAATCTAGGGGACACCAAGAACTACATTTACCTGGGGCCAACCTGGAAAGAAAGGAAAGTGTGACTCCCATGAGACTCAGACGTGGCCTCAGTGGAGCCTTCTCTCCTGCTGTCTTTCCTGCCCTCCCCTCACAGGTACTGCAGCTGCCTCCCCCTCCCAGCTCCCAGCTCGCCCCTCTGCTGTGTGTCTCGCTGTCCACATTCTCCCTCTCTCCATTCTTTCCTCCCTGCTTCTTCTGTATCCTTCAAGAAGCAGCTCAGGACTCCCCTCCTTAAAGAAGCCTCTTGTGATCCTCACTGTGTTGGATCTCATGGGCTGGCTCTAAATGCTCATGGGACTCTACACGCATTTATTTATTTATCTTGCCATTTACCACAGTCAGTTGGGATTATTTATGCTTAGGTCTTTCTCTCCCGTTATACTCTAAGGTCTTTGAGAAAAGAGTGATTTATTCATCATAACCATCTTGCAACCCAGTATCAGGCAAATAGTAGGCATTCAATAAATATGCATCTGAACTAAAACCAACATGTGGGTTTTCAGATTTCTGCAAGGGAATTGACTGGTCAGGAGAATCATGACTTTATTCTTTATTTGAATTATTACCTATGTCTTGACAGTTTAAGTGGCTTTTCAGAAATAAACTGTACCCAAGAGTATGATCATGTTTCACTAGCCTCTTTGTGTGTGTGTGTGTGTGTGTGTGTGTGTGCACGCGTGTATTTAGGACTTACTCTTTTTAAAGTGCATTTCTCCAAGATGGAGAGGCAATAATTTTTGAAGCTCCTGCCTTTGACCCCTTTTAAATTTGAATTACATAAATTTGCTGACATTTTAAAGCATAGATTAAATATGTCAGGGAATGAGTAAATCCTTAGAAAATGTACTTAGGATACAGGTAAAATAGTGTGAAGAGAAACGTAAGAAAGGAAGTTCAGTAAATGGAAGGTTTGGAGAGGGTACGGTGTCAGTGGATTACTAATGAATCTTTGAAATTTATGCAATACCCAAGAAAAAACTGTATATCATGTGAATGTCTATAGCAGTCCATGGAATCTCAGGCTGAAATTAATTAAAATGTCGAAGCGCTGAGGGTCGGCTCTGGGACACGGTGGGGATGTTTTGGTATGATTTTGTTTAATATTCTACTTGCAGTGGGTATACATCTCTCTGTGACACATGTCCCTTCCAAAATATCTATCTGCTCATCACCACCAGCAAGCGCATAGCAGCTTCTTTGTGACTTAAGTCAACACCGACTTTCAATTTGGAAATAGAAGTGAGAGCCTGAGACTGGTACCCAGTCGAAGGCAACAGTGCTTTTACATATCCAGAGGGGACTGTGAGCTCAGGAGCCATCATTCAAAGGCCGCCCCTTTTGAATAGAGCCGGTGGAAAAAATGGAAATAGTCTGACCCATACCTCTCCGATCTGTTCTCCTCTTCAGTGGGATTGGAAGGAACTGGCCCTGGGCCTCGGGAGGCAGCAGCATTCTGGCCGAATTTGGGACCCTGCACCTGGAATTCATGCACTTGACCCAGTTATCGGGAGACTCCGTCTTTGCCGAAAAGGTGAGCTTCTCCAGGACGCCCTTGCATTGCAAAGCCTCGCTGGTGAGAAACAGTGTCCTCTGCTGAGAGGTCTGAGGGTAGCGGATGGGGAAGAGAACCACCATCTTTAATGGGCTGCCCTTTAGGAAGTTTGCTTACAGGCGCCTGTCCTGGAACCCGCTGTGAGCTCCCAGGCTTCCCAGGGCCTGCTTCTAGCTCAGCGGGAGAGCACCCAGCTTCCAGGCCCGATTCCCTAGCCCTCCATCATGTCACTTTCTCCGAACTTTTTTCATAGCTCAAAATATATAAAGTGGTAGGGACTATATTAACCGAGTATATGAAATGCTTTTTAAACTCCAAGTGTTATATGAATGCAAAATAGCTATTGATTTCTAATTGTTAGGAAGCAAACATAGATATTTTAATAAATCCATTTTCACCCCACCTTGCTGCCCTTAGCTTCCACCTTACTTCTCTGCTCCACCTTACAGCCACTCACGCTCCGGCACCCCAGGCACACCAGTTACACACACACACACACACACACACACACACACACACAGACGCGTCTTCAGTTGCCACCCCCAGCACAACATCAGCCCTCGTGGCCTGCAAGGCCTGCGTCTCCCTTTTGCTTCCTGTCCTCCCAATCCACTCTCTTTTCATGGCCTTTGTCCTTGCTCCTCCCTGTGCCCAGGTCACCCTTCCTCCAGTCTCTGCAGGGCTTGCTCCTTCGCTTCTTAAAGTGTCTGCTCAAACACTCTTCCATCAGCCTCCCAGCCCGCCCTGAGGAACAGCCTCGCCGCTCCACAGCCTCTGTCCTGTTACCATCCCGTGTGTTTTCCATCGCACTTATTTCCACGGGTTCTAGACCTCGCACTGAGATAGGATGTTTCTTCATGCGATGTCTTTCTCAGTCCACTGGAATGGACTTTGCTTAGCTACTGACCTATCACTAGCTCCTGGGACAGCATCTGGCATCCGGCAGATCAATGTGACTGTGTTCATTGCTGCCTATTATTTTTGTAAGCTGGTAGCGACTAACTTTGTTCTAATCCTGCATCATTTCAGTCAGCTTTATATTTTTTCCAATATGGAAAACTATCATCAAGAAAAAGAGAAGAATGACACCAAAATGGTTTTCTGGATGTTCCTCGTAACATTTTATTTTCTGTTGTAGGTAATGAATATCCGAACAGTATTGAACAAACTGGTGAAACCGCAAGGCCTTTATCCTAACTACCTGAATCCCAGTAGTGGACAGTGGGGTCAATGTAAGTCAAAGGATGATCATTGTTTGCCCTAGTGGGTGTGTCTCGGGGGTTAGAGTGTTGGCCCACGCAGAGAAGGGTCTCGGGTTCCATTTCCGGTCAAAGACCATACCTGGGTTGCAGGTTACATCTCGGCCCAGTTGGGGAGCGTGTGGGAGGAAACCAATCGATGTATCTCTCATAACGATGTCTCTCTCTCCCTCACATTCCCTCTCTCCCCTCCACTCTCTCTAAAAGTCAATGGAAAGAGTCTCCTTGGGGGAGGATTAACACCAATGAAATACAAGATTAGCATTGTTTCAGCTCTCTGCGGTACTCAGCACTGGCCTGGTCACAGAGAGAAAAAGCAGAATAAAGCACAGTACTTGGGGAGATGGTTTAGAAAAGAAGAAAGACCTGGTTCCTTTAATAAATAGGCTTCTGTCACTAGAGAGACTGGACCTGTTACCTGGAAACTAGAGTGTTTCACTTCTCATGCGGAACCGGGAGCATGATGACATATAAGCGCATTTCAAGCTATTGATCAGAAAGGGACGATCTCGTCAGGGGAGTGGAGCAATGTTAGCCGGTAACAAACCAGACATGTGGGTGAGGGGGCGGGGGGGACGGTTCCTTTGTGTTAATGACCGCCACCAGGATTTTCTGTAGAGTAGCTAGATCATTCTACTTCCTAACGGTTCCCGCCTGCTTGACTACAGGATGAGAGAGGAGCCCGCGTCTTTAAGGATAGGGGAATTGAAAGAGCAAACGGCGTATTTTTCCTGCTTCATTTTAAGCCGGCAGGTAACGGTTTCTGGCCGGTGGAGTTCTCCTTAGGGTAGGAGAAAGGATTGTGCCAGAAGCCCTCCCCTGAGCCCCTGGCAGGCTTGGACCAGCGGTGTAATGATGCAGAGTCCTTGAGAGACGTGTCCTCAAGCTGCTTTGGAGAAGCAGCGGGAGCTGAAGCAGCAATGAGACCGGTGAAGAATTCTAAGCGAGACGCCCTGTGTTTGAATGCCTTACATACAGTTCACTCCGGTTTGAGTTGTTTTATTGTATTTAAATGCCATGTATTCTTCGATGGCGGGGCCTCACTGCTGCTTTAGAAGCACTCTGCTTGAAGAATAACTTAGTGGAAAAGAATGCTCACATCGATGTGTGTCAGTAATGGCTGGGAAAGGCCTCACTTTTGAGATCATAAAACCATAATCAGGGTGGCCAGCGTGGTCCCCCAGTTACTGGGCATCCCCGAGACCTTTCAGAGAGTCCACGAGGCCCAAGGTGTTTTTATAACAACACTGAGCTCTCCTGCCACAGCGCTGACCTTTGCACTTTAGGTTGCAAAAGTACTGATGGGTGAAACTACCCAAGTGAGAACCAGAGCCGAGGCTCCAAAGAGTGGTCACATTTTAAATCTTCACAGCAGGTTTGAAAAAAAAAAAGAAAGAAAGAAAAAGAAGGAAAAAAAAAAAAGCCAGTTTCGCTTATGAATGTTCATCATGAAGCAAAAATAAATTATTGATTCTAGGAAGCCTCAGCCGTTGAATACCCATCTTTGTAAGGGTCTGTGTGAGCAAAACCCAAAGTACATGCCAAGCATTTCTGCTGCTCAGCGAAGAACAGTGGTTGCCTCACAGAAGAGCACGTGTGTGATCCTCTGAGTCCTGAGCTGCACTCACTGCTTCACGGCCACCAGTTCTACTTGAAAGGACAACTGAAGACAGACTGGTTTTGCCGAGTTGGGCAATCGGTAGATGTGATCTTGAAAAGGAGCCTGTCCACTCCAAGGAAAACCCGCAGTGTCTGTCCCGAGGAGACCATTTGAACTCTGCATGGAAATTAGAACCTTGGGGAGCCGGTATATGCCACCCAGGAATGAATGCATTGCCTTTCAGCAGCGCTGGAAGACCGCTCTGATGAGATTGGTGGTGATATTAACGAATGTCTAATGAAATGCGTCAACGTTTGCAAGATCTGCGTAATTCAAAGTGAGCAATAGTTTCCGAATGACCCAGGCATGCTTCTACAAAAATCATGTAAAAGATCCGTTCAGAGCACAAGGGAGACCAATGGATTTTAATGCGACAGCACAAAAACGCATTGATGTGGTTTCTAATTCTCCACTGCAACTTTTAAAACACTCTACCCTTTAAAAAAAAAACACTTGTCAAGTTTTGTTGTAGTATCAGAGAAAGATATCCACAATAATCTGAAAAGACTTAAATATTCTTCCCTTTACAGATGTAGAACTGTGAGACTGGTTTTCTTTGTCTGTTTCAGCCAGGATAACCTATACTATAGGTGGAATGTAGAGTAGATATGAAAATCCACGTGTGTTCTAGAACAGGAAACGTCAAAGAGACTTACAAAAATATGAAACAGTGTCACTCTTACTAATTATTTTTTTGTAAAAATATATATTTTATGAAAAAAATTGTTCTAAGAGGTATATTATTATTGTTTTAAATATATTAAGAAAATATATTACAGCCTAGGTGCCTGTCAGCAGATGAGTGGATCAGAAAATTGTGATACATCTACACAATGGAATTCTATGCTGCCATTAAAAAGAAGGAACTCTTACCATTTGCAGCAACCTGGATGGAACTGTAGAGCCTTATGCTTAGTTAAATAAGCCAGTCAATGAAGGAGAAGCACCACATGATCTCACTCATTTGTGGATAATAAAGAGCATTGTAAACTGATGAACAAAAGGATAGATACAGAGGCAGTAAAGCATCAGACTGTCAAATTATAGCAGGAAGATTAAGGAGAGGTGGGGTAGATAAGAGATCAATCAAAGGACTTGTATCTATGCATATAAGCATAACCAATGAACATAGACAATGGAGGGTTGGGGTATGCCTGGGGGTGGGGGCAATGGGGAGATATGTATACATGTAACACAATTAAAAAAAATTTTTTTTAATATATTAAATTCTGTTTTTATTTCCAATATTGTAAATATTGGTAATATTACAGAAACAAGTTTTTGGGAGTGCGTATTCATTTTTGAAAGTGTAGGGAGTGCCCCAAAGGGTGGTGGGTTCGATTCCAGGTCAAGAACACATACCTCGGTTTCAGGCTCTATCCTGGCCCGGCAGGGGTGCAGGCAGGAGGCAGTCAATCGATGTGTGTCTCTCACATCGATGCTTCTATCTGCTCTCCCTCCTCCCCCCACTGTTTCTGAAAGCAATGGGGACATACCTTCAGGTGATGATTTTTTCAAAAGTGTAAAGGAGTGCTGAGACTATCAAAAGTTTGAGGGCCACTGGAGTATTTGGGATAAAGCAGAACTGGAGTAGCTTTCTAAGGACGAAATGGGTTTTTGGAGTTCTCCCTCTCGTGAAAGTTCAGACGTTGAAGTAAAGTCGGAGGGTTTACTGTTTGACTTTCTCTGGGACTTCGGGTTTAGGAGTCACTGTGGAAAGGGACAATGGAGTCCGTTGTACTGGTACATCCTGGCTTCACCTTCTGGGTCACAAATATACTAGCCATTTGGCCGTGGTTCCTGGTACAAAGAGCCCTTTCTATTTGGATGGCTTATGGGTCAGTTTCCTGGTGGAAAAACAAACAGGGTGGATGAGTCCCCTGTCTCTCCTCCTCCAGCCTATCCTGAGCCCCAACCACAAGGAAGACTTAGGTTTTTATCCTTCAGTCAAGCCTGCTTGGCTGTGCCCAGATGTGTGCTGGTTCTGTTTCTTTCGAACTCTACCAAGGCCCAGCCCGATTGCCATTTCTTGTGGGGGACCTTCGTGTTCCAGACTCCTGTTGGAATTTGTCAGCACCCATTCCTCCTCTCCTCACCCCCTTCTCCTTCCTCGCCCCAACACTTGGGGTGCTTTCCGGTTACAGTCCTTTTCCTAATGATTCCTATCCTTACCCATCAACGTAGGGATCCAACTTTTCGAGGGCTATGACTTTGTCTTAGGCATATCTGTTAGCCCAGTGCATGGTATCTTGCACATAGTAGGTGCTCACTTAACTTGAG
>JAAGEH010000018.1:1515623-1565904 GCA_011751065.1 Lasiurus cinereus | reverse complement strand
CTCTCTCTCTGCCTCTGCTCTTGCTAGTGGTTCTATTTATTCTCTTGGAAGAGTTCCCCATGCTCTTCAGTTGTGACTAAGAAGCAGCATCTGGTCCTCATCACCAGTCATGGAAGGAGATCTGGTGGCTGTTGAGACCAGATGTGGGGCTCCATGTCAATGAGCGATAATTATCACCCTTCTTTGATTACTATAACAGCCCTAATATACATCCAGTGCCACCAGCATCCCTGGGGGATTGCTCTGAGGAGTTCAGATTCAGATGAAGTCTATAAAATTAAAAAATGAGGCCATTGAGTATTCTTTTCGTCTTGTTCTTTTTTGCTCTTTTCTCTCTCTTTAAATATTAGGAATCCTTTTTATGGGACCTGTTTCTATGGAGAAGAAAAGGATGCGTTACCCCCTTTGGAGAAGAACATAATAATTGAGTGACAATAGTACACATTACCTGTAGAGCATTTGGGGATAAACATACGACATATGTTCTTTCTAGCAACAGGCGGTCCCTGCCTGCTGGCCAAATCCGGCCTGTTCTCTGCTCCACCCATGAAGATATTTACACAGGGCCCCGTTGCCAACACAAACAGTCATCCAAAACCAGAGGAAGCTTCGTGAGTGAGATGCTAGAATCTCAAAGCGCTTCCCTTCTTATTTCCCCTTTATGTTCCTTTATTTTTATTCTTCCCTCACATGAAAATTTTATAAGCAGGAAATTAAAAAAGCAAACATTTAACTAGCATTTACTTAAAGAATAGTTAAAACACATGTAAGAATATGTAATCCTTTTTTTTTTTAAATCACCAAATGCCCCAAATTGCTTCTTGCATCTATTATAGAACCATAGCCCAAGGAGTCGTGGGGGGCGGGGGGGGACCCAGAAAATGAAGCCACTGCTTCTGGCCGTGGGGTTTCGGATCTCATCGCTTTACCTCGGAGGACCTGTCTGGATCGTGGCCATCATTTCCTGTGACCTCCTTCAGCCTTGTGACGCTGACAGGAGCCGGCCAGTGACCGTGCATCGCTCGCATTTGTCTCCTGCAATCATGTTTGTAACAACAGGGCTCATTATTGACGAGATAGGTCCTCGTCTATTTAATTTTTAAATGTCAGAGGTTTCCGTGGTGATTTACTTAGGAAACTGTAAAGGTCACTTCAAGCATGGCTATTTTAAGAACCAGCTTCACCACTGTAAAAAAAACACACACTCTTTTACATTCAAATTAAAACGATTATTCTGGACTTTTCTAATAAAATCCATAGTTGACCACTTAACAAATAGAGCCCTTCTCGCCTGCATAGATGTAGTCCTTCCTGACTTCGAATTTTTGCTCTGTTCGGTTGGGCCCTGAGTAGCCACTCCAAGCCATTTTCCAAGATAAGTACATCTTTAGAGTGCCCGTGTTCTCTGTGTCATTCTAGATGACATCTGTCTTTGTAGCCAAACATGCTTGAAAAATAAAAGTATAAAGGGCAGAGCCCAAACCGGTTTGGCTCAGTGGATAGAGCCTCGGCCTGCCGACTGAAGGGTCCCACGTTCGATTCCAGTCAAGGGCATGTACCTTGGTTGTGGGCACTTCCCCAGTGGGGGGTGTGCAGGAGGTGGCTAATCGATGTCTCTTTCTCTCATCGATGTTTCTAGCTCTCTGTCCCTCTCCCTTCCTCTCTGTAGAAAATCAATAAAATATATTTTTTTGAAAAAAGTATAAAGGGCAAAGGAACCCATGTCGTGTTATTTGGTAAAGAGCGAGCAGGTCCACATGCCAGCCTCTGTGTGAGTCGAATCAGATGGCACGAACCAGAAGGCTGTGATCTCATGTACCATCTGTGAGGCTCAGCTTTTTCATTTTGAAGGAGGGTACCTACCCTCCAAGTTGCAAGATAAGTTGGTCCTGTGTGTGGTGGCTCTGGCATAATAAATGGCAGCGGAGGATTGCAGAAAGGATGTGTAAGCAAGAAAAGCGCCTGCCACTGTCTTCTTTCTTTTTTTTTTCTTTTTTTTGATATTTTTTATTTATTTTTTTTATTAATGTGTTACATGTATACATATCTCCCCATTGCTCCCAGGCATACCCTAACCCTCCAGGGGTCTTGAGTCCATTGGTTATGCTTATATATATGCATGCATACAAGTCCTTCGGTTGATCTCTTATCTGTCTTCTTTCTTACCACCCCGCCCAAGGTTTTTGACCCTTCTTGTTTTATTGCAAGCCAGGTTTTTAAAAGATTTGCTAATGCTCTTAGCTTTGCCATGGTTTATGTTATTGAGCGACACGATTAAATATTTATTAGAATATCTACTGTGAAACATTTTCATTTGGTATGTTTTACTAGAGAATCAGATTTTTGGAATTGACGGCGGGGAGAGGGGTTGTATATATATTTTTTTTATCTTCCTGCTTACAAAATTACCCTGGTCATTATTTAGAGAAGGTCGCATTAGTTAACAGCACATCTGCTCGTTTCAGAATGTCTTTCTGAAAACAAGAGATTTGTTGGAATTTAAATGTAACCCTGAGTGGCAGTTGATGTGGGGTTTTTCATCCTCGTTGCTAATGTAATTTTGCTGCATTATCGGAATTAAAGGCTGAATCACTCTGAAATTCATTTCCCTCCCTTGCAGATCATGTATCAGTTGGAGGACTCGGAGACAGCTTTTATGAATATTTGCTAAAGGCATGGTTAATGTCTGACAAGACAGATCTGGAAGCTAAGCAGATGTATTTTGATGCTGTTCAGGTAAGCCCAATAGTTAAATCATCTTTGCCACTCAGCTCTGACTTATAACTTACTTATTCAATCAAGCTTTAATGAAAAAAATGGAATACCATATAAACGAGTTACGAATTCTTTCCAGTTAGGAAGAGTAAGCTATCTGCTAACGTAACGATAACAATAGTCAACATACTTGATGTATGCAGTTCTTTGAGGTCAATTAAGTTTTTTTACATAGTTCAAACTTCAGTGAAGCTTTACATATATGAAAGGAAGAGGTTTGCATATCTAAAAAAAAAAAGATATTTTTGTGCTTAGAGTCCATTTCAGTTATGGAGAGGAAAAACTCCTGAATTTATATTCTGAAAATTCACTAAGTTAAAATGGCCTGCCTATACTTTTGAAATAAGTTTATCTCCAGAGATACATGGACAGTACTCTCAAATAAAAATCTGAAGTCACCCTAATATTGTTAACAGTTTTCAGAGGTCCTTTAAAATGGAGGACCAAACCCTTGTTGAATTTTGGACTGTGTGCTAATAAGAAGTGTTAGGTAAATACTCTAAAGTACTAGTTTATTTCCTCACAGTTTAGATGTTATTCACCTTTTGTTACAGATTGCATTCCAGTTGTATTACAGACAAGACAACTGAACTTCAGGTTGAGTGTGAAATAAAAATTCAGACTAAAATTTGTGTCAACACCTCACCACTATGGATTTATTTGTGAATAGGATTTCTATATTCATGTATATATTTCTTTATGGGCAGTCAGTTAGTGAGGTAAGTCAGAAACTACTTAGCATAGTCTTTAGGAGGTGGCCAGTGTGAGAGTAAACTAAACCTCCATCAAAAATGAAAATAAAATTTGAAAAGAAAAAGAGAAAATTATTTTATATTAAATACCTGAACTTGTACCCAGCTTTTCCAAAACAAATTTTGTAGCAGAATCAAATACGCTTCTGATTTTTAAGAGTAGGTTATGTGGTAACATATTTTTTGAAATTAATTATTATTAAGACATCTCAAATAATGTTGTCAAATTATGGTGAAACCATCAAAAAATTGACTGCTTAGAATTTTTTTTTAATTTAGAATAGTAATTTTTTTTATAATTTAGAGTAGTAGAGAAGAGAGGGGAAAAAAATGGAAATTTGGGATTCCAAAAAGGTAGCCATTGTTCTAAAATTGGTCTTCCTCTGCAGAGGTCTGCTTGGTTTTAATACAGACTGATTTATTTATTTGAATAGAAAAGCAACTTGCTTTGCTGTGATGGATGGAGCAGAGTAAATGCCACATTGGTCCCCACTCAAGGTCAATAGGGAGCTTCTCTCATAGAGCATCTACAGCTCTACTATTCCACATATGAGAACTAAGGCACCTTAGCTAGGACCCGGCCTTTCATCAGGCACATGATGGACATCAAAAGCCTACTTACTAGGACAGGTCCACACAGCCCCTTCCAGGTTTCTTTTCCTTCATTCCTATGAGGTTTAGGTTTTAACCTAAGGAGTTTCCCTCCAATACAGTGTGGTTTCCGTTATGTCATTTCTTAATTACTATCCTGGCAGACATTTTAATTATTCTTATCCCCAAAATGGGCTGTTCCAGAAAAAGCAACTTTAAAATATTCTTTGAAGTATTTCCCCTCAGTTTCTAGAACTATACCCACACAGCTTTTAACATATTGTATTTAGACAAACCATGGACAGGAAAATCCATTAAGAACAATTGAAGTCAAAGTGTTTCTTGTTTCTCTTAATGGCAGAAACACTTTCAATCCATTGTGTTTTCAACTTAGAAAGCACAGCTAGAACACTTAAACTTCTGATTTTGACAAGTAGCCATGTCTTACATAGCAAAGTTTCTTTGTCTAGCTGTACTTACAGAGATAGATCATTATTATCACAGAGAGGGTACACCTTACATTATTGTTCTGTACAGTTGAATTGCTAGAGATATAGCTCATCAGTTTTAGCTGCAAGTGGGTTTTAGAAAGTGTTTAATCCAAGAGTGGTATGGTTTGAGAGGTTTCTTTGGTTGTTTTAATAATAAAATACCCTGGGCTTTTTTCTTCTTTTTTTAAAATTTCTTTATTGATTCAGTTATTGCATATGTGTCCTTATTCCCCCATGATCCCCTACATCCCATTCATGCCCCCACCCCACCCCCTGTTGTCTGTATCCATTGATTAGGCTTATATGTATGCATATAAGTCCTTGGGTTGATCTCTAAAATACCCTACACTTTTCATTGGCTATCATGACCATACTAAGAATCCACAGTGAAAGATGCTCACCCTGTCACAGGGCCATTGGAGTGAACAGTACCTGGGAAGATGCTATATTAGACAATTAGGATTCTACAGGCTTCATCAAACTAATTTTTTTCTAATACAGAAGGATAAAAATCACAAAATGTACAATACTCTTTTTTCCTAATTAATTCTCTATACACTTCACACAACATTTTTTAAAATATATGTTATTGATTTTCTTGGAGAGGGAGGAAGAGAGATACAGAGTTAGAAGCATCAATTATAGAAAAACATTGATCAGCCGCCTCCTGCACAACGCCCACTGGGGATGTGCCCCAACCAAGGTACATGCCCTTGACTGGAATCGAACCTGGGACCTTTCTGTCCGCAGGCTGACGCTCTATCCACTGAGCCAAACCAGTCAGGGCAACACGACATTTTTTTAGAGCTCCTTTTCCATCCTCTGTATTAACTTACACTTGCCATTATCCGTACAAACATTGCATTTGGAGGCCTTGGGACTTAGTTGTCTACTTTATATTAAAAAGTAGCAATTTGGTCAGAATCATGCCAAAAATAATATAGTGCTTTATGCAGGATCCGTAACAGGGTAATAATGTTTCTCTCTAATCCCTGCTCAAAAGCTGTTGCTCTTGCTATGTAGAAAGAATAATTTCTTGGCTGATGAGCAGGTATCTTCTTAAAGGACTTTATTGCAATTTGTGCTCTGAGACATAGCTAAGATGTTCAGTTGCATTAAGTAAGAATGAAATATTAATGTAATATTAATAATTTTATTCACCAATAAAATTAGCTTAACCACAGTAAATGAGCACAGTCGTATGTTCCTTTATTTATTACCATCTTGATTTCATTTGTTTACTTATAATAAAGGTGGAGAAAGTTTTATCTGCCTGTGTATTCATTTTAATTCATTCTTCTCTATCACAAGTTTTATCCGTGTCCACTATTCCCAAATGTGCTTCCTAAAATTCTCCTTTTCAAATAATAGTATAAAAGGTACAGACACTATCACAGCCCTAGTTTCTCTAGGAAGTAATTGTGGGGGGAGGGTACATGTTTTAGTATTCATTTGAGATTACAAAGGCTGAAAATAAGTGTTATTTTTCAGGCAATCGAGACTCACTTGATCCGCAAGTCTAGCAGGGGGCTGACGTACATCGCAGAGTGGAAAGGCGGCCTCCTGGAGCACAAGATGGGCCACCTGACCTGCTTTGCTGGAGGCATGTTCGCGCTGGGGGCGGACGATGCTCCGGAGGGCCTGACCCAGCACTACCTTCAGCTCGGAGCCGAGATTGCCCGGACCTGCCATGAATCTTACAATCGCACATGTGAGTACCTGCTATTCTTCATCCACAGTCCATTGCCCTGTGCTTTCATTTCGTTCAGTAAGGGACTTGGTCCTGGTTGCCCTCAAGAGAGTCTCCGCTGTGCCTGATGGAACCTGATCATCATGATTAACATATTAAAGGAATGTGTGTTTTCAGCTTACACCATACTGCTTTGCTTCATAAAAATATATACTCTTAATTTGCCAAGAAGTGGGAATCCAGGCCGTAAAACATTAGGCCAGACTAATTTATTGGTCTTGCTTTTGTTATTTAGGTAAATAACACTGGATAAGAGTTTCTGTCTCACTGCGAAAGAGATGTAATATATTTCTGTAGATTAATTATCATTCATCTTTCCAGTGTCCCTATGAATTAGATTTTGACTTGGACTCCCTCCTTCTAGAATAGGGTTTGAAGCACAAAGATTAAATAACCTCTCATGACATAATGACTTACAGTTCACACCACTGGCTTTCTAACGAGCTTATATTTCCTGGGATCTTGCACCTATCCACTGAGTGCCCCCTAACTGTTGTTTAAATGAAAGGATATATAGAATCATTACCTGAGATGACTGAATGTTAAAGTATATTAAATAGTCCTGGCCAGTGTTAGGTTATCAGTGATTAGATTATCGGCCTTCAAATCAAAGGGTCACGAGTTCTATTCCCAGTCAAGGACACATACCTGGGTAGCAAGTTTAATCCCCCCATCCCTGTTGGGGGCATGGGTGGGAGGCAACCAATTGATGTGTCTCTCTTATCAATGTTTGTCTTTCTCTTGCTCTTCTCCCTGCCCCTTTTCCTTCCTTCCTTCCACTCTCTCTAAAAATCAATGGAAAAAATATCCTCGGGAGGACTAACCAAAAAAATGTATATTGAGTATTATTTACTACTAGCGCCTCGTGCACACTGAAAGGAAATAAATTAGAAGTGGCCAGCAGGGTGGGACTGGCAAGATGGGCTGGGCACAACCTGGAGCAAACCTCCCGAGGTCCCTCCCTGGGGTGGCACCTCAGCTCAGAGGTCAACGGTGGGCGGGGTCCCTGGGGCAGGTGGGGTCCCTTGGCCTGGTCAGCAGATGGAGCCAAAACCCGCTCTCTGACATCCCCCTACGGGTCCCAGATTGCAAGAGGGTGGTTCTCGGGTGACACACCCCGGAATCAGGCCCTCTTCTCTCTGGTTCTGGGTGCATCACCCGAGAAGCACCACCACTGCCAAGTGACAGCAGCTTGGCAGCTCCTGCTTTGAGCACCTGCCCCCTGGCACTCAGTGGGCATCAGAGCTACTGGTCAGATGTGGCTTAGGCTTTTATATATTTGTAATTGTTCTTGACTATTGTAAAGCGCTTTCTAGTTTCAGTGAAGTTGTAGGCACGAGGCATTTATTCGGGACAATAACCTTTGTGACCCATTCCATCTTCTTTAGTTGTGAAACTGGGACCAGAAGCCTTCAGGTTCGATGGTGGTGTGGAGGCCATTGCTACGAGGCAAAATGAAAAGTACTACATCCTACGGCCGGAGGTGGTGGAGACTTACATGTATATGTGGCGGCTGACTCATGACCCAAAGTACAGGAAATGGGCCTGGGAAGCTGTAGAGGTAACGTTTTAATTTGCCTGTGTTTCCTATAGATAAATGTCTCCAATAAAAAAAAAATGTAGCATGTACAGTTGGAACAGTAATCAATGCAAGAGGCAGTTGAGTAGCTCGAACATTCTGAGCAAAGCATCTCTGAGAAGCTGCTGTTCCAGAAAATGTCTAAGAATGAGTGAAGTGCAGAGCTGTTTTATTAACCTCTCAAAAATTCTGACACATAGTAAAAGCCCCAAAATATGTGTTAAATGACCTGAGATAAATAAATTTAACCTAGGTAAATTGTTGATATAAAAAAAAATGTAGCATGTACAGATAAATCTAGCATATCAACTTTTCTATCATTGTTAAAGCTTTGGCCGGACTTTTTCCATTCAAGACTGACTGTTTTCATTTAGGTCATCCTGCATACTTGGCTTCAGCTTGTCGGCTTTGCTTAATATATGTAATATATAAAGAGAGAGAGAGATTGCAGGAGATATCTAGAAAGGCATATGATCAAATTAAGGCCAGAGTGATGACCACTTAACTCCACAAAGAGTCACAGGCAACTTGGTGATGATAGTCACCCTTTGCCTGTTGTCTGTTTCAAGAAACACTAAGTGTGTGTGTGTGCTCTCTGTTAGTCTTTGGGCATCGGAATGATGATACAGTTCGTACTGTTCCTGAGAGTAAATTAGCTACTCGGTTTTAGCAATAACCTGTGGGAGAACTCCTTTCTGCAAGTTCAGGTTTCTCTGAATGTCGCAAAGCTTGCCACCTCTCCGGTGTGTTGATTTATTTTTTTATTTTTATTTTTATTGTTTATTGATTTTTCACAGAGAGGAAGGGAGAGGGATAGAAAGTCAGAAACATCGATGAGAGAGAGACATCGATCAGCTGCCTCCTGCACACCCCACACTGGAGATGTGCCCACAAGCAAAGTATATGCCCTTGACCGGAATCAAATCTGGGACCTTTCAGTCCGCAAGCCGATGCTCTATCCACTGAGCCAGACCGATCTCGGCTGGTGTGTTGATTTAATTCTTCATCATCTCTTGGGCCTCTTCCTGCTGAAGATGGCATATCATCATCCTAAACTAAATTACTGAGTGTGGAGGCTGGGCAGAGGCACCCTACAGCGTGCACATCAAATGGTGTCTAATGTTAAAAGCTCTTACTCTGAAATGAGTGGGAGGGAATGCAGGGGCTGAGAACAGGCAAAGGCTTTAATTACACTTCCTTATTCTCCACACTCTTCCTCAGAAAGTCCGCCGCCTTTAAAACAGTCCCTTAGGCGCAACTTCTCTCGGGAAATCTATGATGAATATTGCCTTTGTCTAAAATTTTAATATCTCAGGAAGCCGTTGATAAATCTCGCTTATTACCCTGTTCATTTAGTGTGTGTCTTATCTCTAGTCATCACTCAGAGCGGTTCTTTAGGCCTTTTTACATTTTTTTTTTTTTGCAATTTTCTAATTATAGTTAGTCAGTGGTAATTTCAATTTCTTTAGAAATATTTTCTCTGGAAAATGTATTTAAATTACATTTCATCTGAGCTTTCTTGATAGGGAATTATTTTGGTCTTCAATAAGCCAGCAAAGGAATCAAGGCTGGCACTCACCTCGGAAATCTCAGTTTAAATTAAAAATAGTAGGAATTATGTTTTTCATCAATTCGGAAACACCATTATCTTATTGCCACTAAGAACGTACAGCTCCACCAATTAAATTGTGTCAGGACAATTTTGGAGATATGAAAAGGTGAAAAATATATGACAGAGACTTGCTCACAAAGAAGGTTAGTAAATCTCTGTTGCCATGTGGGCAGAAAGCTTTGATTTGCTTGTTCTTGGGTGGAGTTTGTTGGTGAAGGAAGAAGGGTGATAAGTTTGAAGAATTTTGCCTGTGGCCATCTCTCAGCGTAGGATATGATGTGAAATGGCTTCATTGTGTCCCCGTGCAGGGATCCTCCTGTTTTTGCCCCAGTAACTTCTGCTGGGACTGGAGATGCAGTGGAGAGCGAGGTGTGCTGGGGGTTCTTGCCTTTGCTAAAGCGCAGAAATCATAGAGTCGGCAACACTGAGTTCACTGCCGCATGCCCTCGGCCCCCCGTGTGGGTGTTGCAGCTGTGGTGGGTGATGCCTCGTGCTGCCAGCATTACCCCAAGTGCCCATGAGTGTTCTGACTCAGAGCTTCTCCGCAGGCCGCTGGCCCTGGATTGGGAGGTGGGGGAGAGTTCCGGGTCCCGCCAGTGAGACGTGGAGTGGGTGGATGGCTTTCCCAGTCTTCCTTCTTGGAAGAATGCTTCTGAGAGGCGCTCTGCATGGTTCCTCGGAGGCGTAGGCGGGAGGGGGCCCCGGTTGCACATTTCCCTGGCTCCTGCCACTTCCCTGTTTCACTCTCCCCACTTCCTGATATCAGCTCCCCCCAGTTTCTTGCATCCAACCTGTGACTCATGCTCTGTGTTTAGGGGAACCCCAACTAAAACGTAGGGGCCCTTAAAAAATCACCTAGTCCAGAGTCCCCACAAAGGAAAGACTCCTGTGCCCATCTTGGCTAGATGGCTATTCCTCATCAACTCAAGGACTTTGTATCGAAAAGAGATATGCTACTAATAATGTGGTTCATGTCATCTTTAATGGCCAGACGTATTCGGAAGTTACTCCTTTTAAAATCAGAATTCACAGTTCTGTGCTGTTGAACAAAAATAATCTCTCTCTCATACAATTCATCTCCTCAGTTATCTGCCAGCTGTTCCTCCCTCACCCCTCACTCACCTTTTCCTCCACCTTCTCCTGACATGGTTCCCAGCTGTGTTCTTTCAGGGCTGAGCACTGTGGCTCAGGAACCTCCCTCCTGAGGGCTATTCCTACAGCCTGTGGTCCAGGTTGTCTCTTTAACAGATTTAGAAAACCCCTGGCTTACATGGAAACTATGGCCGAATGACGTTAATGAGTACATTGACGACTGTTGATTCATCCCTTTTGTTTCGCCCATACTTCTATCTTATCTCTAGCAAGCACTGCCTCCCCAGCCTTCTTTCAGTGATGCTCTTGTTAAACCTGCTCTCCGGGTCTGAAAACAAGACAGGAAGGTATAGAGGCCCATGTATAGCACTGGAGACTTTCTCCACAGGTTACAAGTAATCCATTCAAGCACTTGGGAACTGACCTACCAGGAAAATCATCTACCTGTTTTTTCTCAATAATGTCATGAAGAACTATATTAAATTCCTCCTAATTAAACATGTATAATTAATATTCTGATAAGGCTCTTACAATAAGTTATACATATACATTCATATATGTGTAGGTAAATATGGGTTATACTAGAGGCCCAGTACACCCTCTCCAATCTGGGATCCCTCTTACAATCTAAGACTGCTAGCTCCCAACTGCTCACCTGCCTGCCTGATTGCCCCTAATTGCTTCTGCCTGCCAGCCTGATCACTCCCTAACCACTCCTCTGCCAGTCTGATCAATGCCTAACTATTCCCCTGCTGGCCTGATTGCCCCTAACTGTCCTCCCCTCCAGGCCTAGTCACCCCCCAATTGGCCTCCCCTGCCAGCCTGACCACCTCTAACTGCCCTGCCGGCCTGGTCTCTCCTAACTGTCCTCCCCTGCTGGCCGAGTTGCCCCTAACTGTCCTACTCCGCAGGCCTGGTCCCCCCAACTGCCCTCCCCTACTGGCCTGGTTCCCCCCAACTGTCCTCTCCTGCAGGCCCAGTTGCCCCCAACTGCCCTTCTCTGCCAACCCAGTCACCCCTAATTTTCCTCCCTTGCCAGCCTAGTCACCCCTAACTGTTCTTCCCTGTTGGCCTGGTCACCTCCAGCTGCCCTTCCCTGCAGGCCTGGTTGCCCCCAACTGCCCTCCTCTGCCAGCCCAGCCTGGTCCTTCCCAACTGCCCTCCCATGCTGTCCTGATTTCACACAACTGCCCTCCCCTGCTGGCCACCTTGTGGCAGCCATCTTGTGTCCACATGGGGGCAGCCATCTTGTGTGTTGGAGTGATGGTCAATTTGCATATTACCTCTTTATTATATAGGATAATATCTAAAAACATAGGTATGTATAGATTATATCATATCTCCACTGGGCTAGAGTTGTGGAAAAGCTTATGTAGAAATGTTCATTTCTTTATTTGCACAAACATTTTTCTCTAGTTCCCTGAATCTAACCTTTTACACATGGACATTCTGGCTCTCAGAGAATGATTCGTCTTCCCAGTTTCTGCATCTGCCTGCCCAGGCTTGATGCCTGTTTTCAGACTCTTGGAAATGTCTGTTTGGCCTGGTTCTCAGACCAAACTCAATGAATTAGCCTTCTTATTAGCGTGTTCTCTGGGGTCCACTCTTGGAGTCATCTCCATTGAACAGCTGCTTCTCTAACAGGGTAGATAAGACAAGGCTTCTCTGTTCTTATGGTGATGCTTTCCGGCTGAGAACTTAACTCGTGCTGCCCTCTATTCTTTTACCTTCTCCCCCTAAAAAGGTCAGTCACTTGGGGTCAAGTTTGTGTTCCTTCTTTTGTTTACAGCTCCAGTCAGTGTAAACAGTATCATATCCTTCTTTTCTTCGCTATTCTCAAGTCCCATTCACATATGGTCACTAATAAGTAATGTAAGCATTTACCAAAACAGAGGTGGCTCCTTTGCCGAGACTGGATCCAAAGAACACACTGTAGTAAAATGATGCTCTGATCAGACTCTGCTGTTGAGATTCTGTAAAATCAGAGCCTGTTATGGGGGCCTAGGAGAACTGCTTGTCCCTAGATTTACATATGTAAAGTCTTAAAATTTAGCCTTGACATGAAGGTTTTTCTTTTTATTTAAAATGCATCTTTAGCCCTAACTGGTTTGGATCAATGGATAGAGCGTCAGCCTACAGACTCAAGCGTCCCAGGTTCAATTCCAGTCAAGGGCATGTACCTTGGTTGCGAGCACATCCCCAGTAGGGGTTGTGCAGGAGGCGGCTGATTGATGTTTCTCTCATCTATGTTTCTAACTCTTTCTCCCTCTCCCTTCCTCTCTGTAAAAAATCAATAAAATATATAAAAAACTAAAATAAAATAAAATGCATCTTTAGCATTTTTTTAATTTATTTACCAGAAGCCTAAAAAAATTAAATAAAAGAAGCTAGGCCTCTCTGGACCTCTATCAGGGCCCTGTACTGTGCTGACTGTCTTCATCTTATTTTATTGTCACAACAACTCCATGTGGACACAGGAACACTGCCTGGGTCCTTGAGCCTCTGAGGCCACAGTTAGCGAGTCCAGAGCTGGGACACGACTCCCTCCTCTAAAACTCTATGTTGTGTTCTTAATGCGATGGCTCTCCGTACTAGGACCATGGAAGAGAAAGGACAACTGGGGTGAACTGAAAAGAGAAAAAACTTCAGACATTGCCAGCCCCAAAGCAAAAAATGATGGAGCTTATAGAAATGTCCACGGGAGGGAGAGGGGCCTGACACTCTCATTAGCTGATCGCCAAAGAACTTCCAGAGAAAAACCAAGAAAAAGCGGTTCCATTACTTTTTAAGAAATGTCGGGAAATAAGATTCCATTGTGTCCCATAATAATGAACTTACTCATTCTTTATAATCTCCATCTTTTTCTTTTTTACAAACAGTTTTTAACCTCCATTGTATCTGGTATTTAAGTTTTTATCAAAAGGAACTTTGATCAAAAAAGGAAGGAAGGAAAAACATGATTGGACCTGAAAGTCCCTTTCTGTAGGCTTTTGCGCTCTTGCTTCATTGTGTGCAACTAAGGATATAATCAAAGCATTTTATTTTTGAAGTTGGTCTTATTTTCCCGGGGGCTTTTAGAAAGGACCAAATCATGAGACATTTTCTTTATGCAGGGAGCCTGCCAGTTAGAGTTTCTTCCGCCTGGGAATTAAAGGCTTTTCCTTGTGACCCTGGGCTCTGTGCCTTCTGCCCTCCAGCCCCGGTGTGCCAACTCAGTTTCCTCTTTGCCAGCGTCAGCAGAGGGGAGCCGAGCCCTCAGCGCCGCATCCCTGCTCGCCTCTCTCCCTCCCCTCTTTTCTGGACTCTGCATTCTTAGAGCCATGTTTTCCTCCAAAATCTTTTTCCAGCCAAGAACGATCTTTCTCAACAAATATGGCAAGGCCTGTGTTCTCCATCTTTTGTGCTAGTTTGGCTGAAGGGGAGAGAAATGGAGTGTAATTATATACATAAAAACAGAGGGTCGGGTTATGTTTCATAAGAGAAAACTGAAAAACAAATTTAAAATGACATGAGAATCTAAGAATAACTAACTTTACCTTGTTAATGTGTTCTATATTTCCTTTATTTCATTAGAAATATTAGGTTTTGTAGTCTTAAAGGTTTATTTTTTTTTGTCCACAATCTATGAATTAGAACCAGGTTTCAGATGGCATTTTTTATGTTGACTGTATAGTTAATAATAGGATGTGGTGAGTAGGAAATAACTCTTTTAGAGCTGACGAGACCTGATAACAAAGCAGCCAATGTAATTTCAAAATACAAAGACTGGTCAACTTCGTGGCAGCAGACAATGTAGAAGGCAAGTTAATTTACATTGTTACCTAAGTTTGCTTTTCAACCCTGCCCATCCATCCTTTCTCTTACCCAAATACTCAATATAGCCAGACAGATGCAGGAATGTAGGGTTCCTTCTCTCTAGATGGTTACCAGTGGATTCATCCCATCTTCTTCCATCCCAGACCAAAGAAAAGAAAAGTGTGTTTTAGAAATAGATACCAACCACATTTTTCCCACTGCTTTCCATTTTCCACTTTTATCTCTTTCACCAGTATCACTAATAAGTGCTCCACAATGGACTTTTAAGCAATACAGTGTTCTGCTTATAGTAGCAACTGTTTTGGGTCTGGCACACTTTTTTCACCAGTGGCTTATAATCCCATTTGATACAAATGATCTTTCTAGACCAGGGGTCAGCAAATGTTTTCTCTCAGAGCTGGAGAGAATTAGGTTTCAGGGCCGTGTTATAGTGAAGAAATAGCCACAGACAATATATGAGTGTAGCTGTGGCTCAATAACCCTTTATTTACCAAAGCAGACAGCAGACGGGATTTAGCCTATAGTCCAGAGTTAGATGAATCTTGCTCTAGATCAGTGGTTCTCAACCTGTGGGTCGCGACCCATTTGGGGGTTGAATAACCCTTTGACAGGGGTCGCCCTAAGACCATCAGAAAACACAGATATTTACATTACGATTCATTAACAATAGCAAAATCACAGTTATGAAGTAGCAACGAAAATAATTGTATGCGTGGGGGCCACCACAACATGAGGGACAGTATGAAAAGGGCCGCGGCATTAGGAAGGTTGAGAACCACTGCTCTAGATTATAGTAAGAAATGGCAAATATGACTGAAAATTTATTCCAAAACTCAGCGTCCAATTGGGTGAGAAGATATATCGTCCCTGTGTCCTTTAACTCTTCACGCTTTATTTGTATTTACACTGGATAGGGTTTTTGTTTTGTTTTTTGTTTTTTTAATTTTCCACTATACATAAAAACAGAGGGTCGGGTGATGTTTATTTTTGAAGTTGGTCTTATTTTCCCCGGGGGCTTTTAGAAAGGACCAAATCATGAGACTCTTCTGACCTAGCGATTCGATTTGAATCCTCATTTTGTTTTAATCTGACACTCGAGTAATGAACCTCGGTGACCATCGGCTGCCTGACTCATGCCCAGTTTCTTCCATCCTCTCGGTCATCCAGGCTCTGGAGAACCACTGCCGGGTGAGCGGGGGCTACTCGGGCCTCCGGGATGTTTACCTCAGTCATGACAGCTACGATGACGTGCAGCAGAGTTTCTTCCTGGCGGAGACACTAAAGTGAGTACAGGTCACCGAAAACAGCGGTCCTCAAGCTGTGGGCCATGACCATTAGCATGATCGCCTAAGACCACCAGAAAACCTAGCTCTTTACATGACGATTCATTAACAGTAGCAACATTACAGTGATGAAGAGGCAACGGAGATAATTTTATGGTTGGGGGTCACCACCACATGAGGAACTGTCTTAAAGGGTCACGGCATCAGCAAGGTTGAGAACCACTGATCTAAAAGCATGTGGCCGAGGGGGCTGGGCAGATCTCATCCATGTCTTTAGCATGAGCACGCTCGGGCACTCTCACGCAGGGATGCACCATCCATGCATGGTGATGATTGCAGGCGTGTTTCCGGTCATCGTGTGCGTTTGCTGACTTGGGCCTGCTTTCAAGGTTCTGGTACCCACGGATCACAGCCCAGAGTAGCTTCTAAGGTGCATATTCCTGCAATGCTTTGCTCTACTTGACTGTTGAGTGGAGACCCTTGATATGGTTTGGGCCGCACCCGTGTGGTTTTACTGCTTCACCCCCTCCTGTTTCTCCCTCCAGATATTTGTACTTAATATTTTCGGACGACGATCTCCTTCCGCTGGAACACTGGATCTTCAATACGGAGGCCCACCTCCTCCCTAAACTCTGCACTAATGAGAAAGAAGTGGAAGTCAACGGATAATGAGGAGACGGCTCACATTTTACTCCGCTCGCTCCCATCACGGCATACCTTAATAGTCCCTCTTCTGGCATCCAGGCCCATGACGACTTTTCTTAGTAGGTCCGTGGATTCTTCTAAGTTCTAAAATTGTTTTGCAGTCTTGTATGTTTTCTATCATAGGCTTACACGGGACGCAAATTCCTTATCCTCTCCTTTAGGATTTTTAGTCGGTAGTTCACAGAGTTTCTTGTTTTGCGTGATCTGTCATCTCTGGAGTTCATGAAGGTGTAGTATCATGTTTATTAGACTGAGTAAAAGGGTATACCAGTGACCTCTTCATTACGGTTTTGATTTGACTGCAAAACTTCTCCCTCCTCCATGAGGAGATAGTGTCTGCTTTAAGCTGTAATGTTTTGCCATGTTGCAAAAAGCCATAATAATAAATTAAATATTAAAAAAAAGCTTTTTTTTCCTTTTTAGTTTCACGTGAATATGGTTTGTCTATCCACCAGAGACAGATCTTATAACTGTGACAGCCTCCTTATGCGGGTCTATCATTATTTGATAGAATGTCTTCTAAAATACTTTACCTACAGTTTAATTCAAAGTAGAATGCCATTCCAACAAAGATCATCTCGTGTTGACCTCATTTCATTGGCACCACAGTATATTTCTGCTGGTGAGCTATGTTGGTGTTTCCTGATTTGTGAGTTCGTTCTCAAATTTTACTTGAAATGTCCTGTGTCATTTCTGGATCGTGTGCTGGTTAATTTCTTCCATTCCCCACCACACAGCGAAGTGAGCTTGCAAGTTTGGCAGATCTCTGCTATTGCTCAATTATGTTTTTTTAAAAAGGGAAATAGTATCGCTCTTAGTGTGTTTGCTTTCGCTTTTTACTGAACATCCAAAGAATTGGGTATCTCTAAAGAGAGGATGAATATTTCAAATGATTTTTCCTTTGCATTTCATCTTTAACTTTTTTTCCCTTGAAGTAAAGAAAACATTACATATGGATCAGATTTTTCAGATCTGACAAGGTAGTAAATTATTTCATTTCTGTTCATGAAAGCGGAATTAACTCTGAAAGAAGCTTTAACAATGTATTTATTTGTGGTCAGTTGAGAAAAATCTAATAAACTTTTAGGTCAAATAAGAATATAGTCTTGGTTAAATTCAATGTAGATGTCCCAGCTTAGAAAGAATATGTAGGAATGGATATTCCCAATCCCCCACAATCCGATAGCAGATCAAAATAATTATATGGTTCTTCAAAGCGTTCTGTTGAGATATGAGAGCTTTTCTCAAGAATAGATTTGGTGATACCTTGTGCTTTCTTATCATATTGGATCATATTATAGATGTGACCGAAAGAGCTAATATGGTGATGTATATTCTGAGGTACAGAGACTTGAATCACCTGCATTCTCCACCTACAGTGGTCAAATAGATCAGTACAACCCCATGGATTAAGCCAAAGCATATGAAGTTGCTGCATTTGTAGTTTAAAAACTATCCAATATCAACAGTTTCATTTGGCTCAACCTAATATTTTTTAAGACAGTTATCTTCTTGCATCTCTATAGACTTAATTGTTTTAGCTCTTGCAGCTTTTCAAAGTGTTTCAAAATATTTCTTTTGTCTGAAAGGACCACCTTGTGTGACCTGCTCTTTTTTTTTCCATATTGTACATTGGTACACAAAGAATAAATTAATAAAACTAGTAAATTGATTTAAGAAATCATTATTGCCAAGGTAATGTGTTTTGAGACCCAGAATATCTTCCATTCATAGGTCAGCTCACCTTATGAAATGAATGGATAGTGAGAGTTCTTTTTTCCCAGGACAGAAAGGCAAAATCTGAAAAGATTATTGCAAAAACCAGGCCATATGTATTTAGATTATGATTTTTATATAAGCATCCTTGGGTTAACAATTTAAATTATCTTCTTTTCTTTGCTTTTAAATTTGATTTGAAAGAGCACAGAGCTGGTATGTATTTCTACAGCAGATAATATTTTAATTTCAGGTTTATGTACACGCCGCACTATAATGTACCTTCTGTATCCTGGTATAAGTAGGCCAAAAAATTGTACTAGACATTGTTCTGCCAATGGCAAGAATAAAGCTTTTTCAATTCTAGAACCTGGATTTTTTTTAACATATGTCCCAAATCAACAAAAATGTAAGCAAGAGATTAATATTATAGTGATGTAATTTAATTAAAGTTATATCTTGTGTTATTTTAAATAACTGATGTTTTACAGCAATTTCACCTAAAAGGCAAATAATTAAAATAGCACTTAATTCTCTGTATGTGTTTGTGGTATACTTTATGCAGTTAATACACATAAAAATTGTGTGGTGATTTTCAGGACTCGATGTTTGACATAATTCCTTCATATGTGTTATCCATCCTTTACAATGATTGTTTTTGATTTGTGCATAAATCCATTCTGTCATTTCCAACTTTATATAAATCTTTAATGTTATGGGAAACATAATAGATTGACACATAATTTTTAAAGACTATATTTGTAAAATTTCTCTATTGTGAATAAAGGCTTTTAATATATCTCCTCCTTTGTTATGTTTTTCTCCTTTTAAGTAAGTTTTTGTATATGTATATGTATATGTATATGTATATGTATATGTATATGTATATGTATATGTATATGTATAGTGATTCCATACCACACCCAGAGTATCCTGACAAGGAAACATTGCCCATTAAAAACTTTAACTTGCAAATAATTTTGCATGCATGGCCTTTGGTTAATCAAATTCCTTGATTAAGAACCTAACCTGTTCAACACCAGGGCATGTAGGGTGAAGATAAGGAGTTGGTGTCAGAAATAGCATGAGGTATGATCATTATTCTTACATTTACGTCAAAGCCAAGCAGCATTGAGTGTGAAATGCCAAGTGAAATTCTTCTCTTAAGGGAGCAGGCCACTAGGATTTGATGTGCCCCTCCTTTGGGGGCTTGACCGGGTTCTGGGACAGCTGGGGCTCACAAGGAGATTCATCCCTATGTCTGTGCCTCAGCCCTGTCTCCCGCTGCCCCCTCTCTCATCCCTTAACCCTGGGACCCCTTATAGTGACAGTGCCATGGGCACATCAGGGCAGGCTGCTTGGTGGGAAGTGCAGGTAACTTGGCTCAGGGACTCCCCTGCTCGCCCAGCGCCAGGCTATAGGATGATGCAGGTCCTCCAAAGCCCCGCCCTTACCTCCCAGGCCTGTCCCCTAATGAGTCCAGCCTGGGGCTCCCCTTCCTGAAGCCCCTGGGCTGATAGTCAAAGAAGCTTGGTAGAGAAGAGAGAACTTAAGCTACAGGAGAGCCTCCGATATTTTTGAAGAAGCCTGGGTTTTTCAAATTCATGTTCCATTTACTGGAATGTTTTAGACATGTTTATTCCTGTTCTTGCTGCCTGAAACTCCTCCCTCACTGGCTCTTCCCTCACTTCATGCGGGTGTCTGCCCAATGGCACCTCACCAGAGTGGCTATTTTGACAAATCACTATAAAATTTCCCATCACCCTGTGTCCCTTGCTCTTACTGTATTTTCTACTTAGCATTTGTTAGATTGCATATTCATTTCCTTGTATGTTTATTGGCTTTCTAACCCCTTAGAATGTAAGCCTCATGAGAACAGAAGTTACCTTCCTCTCCCACCTCCATCTCCAGTGCCTGAAGCAGCATCCAGCACTGGGCAGCCCACAAGGCATGTTTGGTGAACAGTTGAATGAATGAATGAATGAATGAATGAATGAGGTTTGCTACAGCTATTTCCAAATGTCTTAATAAGCTGAACATTTTTAAAAATACAATATGCTAGTATTGCATAACATGCTGTTTTAAATAGATAATTATAAGAAGGGGCACTTTCTTTCATTGCTACTTATGAAAAACCAATTCTTTTGCTTGATGTTGTAGAAAGCATTTTTTTTAAAATATATGACACAAGTCTGAAATTAAGTCAGAAAACAATACAGTGTAGTAGGCTATTTTTGAATAGTAGCACTGAAAACACTATATTGAAAAAATCACGACTTAACATTTTTTCGGTAGGTGTTTTACTTAGGGCTCTAAGGAAATATATAAATTGTGGTTGTGACTGAAATTAACTCAGAAAAACAGATTTTTTAAAATCACTTTTTATCACATATAGCCCTATGTAAAACACCTACTGAAAAAATGTAAGCCGTGATTTCTCCAATATGGAGTGTTTTCAGTGTTACTATTCAAAAATAGCCTACTAGACTGTATTGTTTTCTGACTTAATTTCACAGACTTGTGTCATATATTTTTTTAAAAATGCTTTCTACAACATCAAGCAAAAGAATTGGCTTTTCATTTAAAATAGTCAAATGAGAACCTTCTGAATTCAATTTTTTGTAACATAAAGAATACTGGTTATGTTTACTCTGTTGCTGACCAAATTATTAAAAAGTTTCTAAACATAATTTTTATTTACACTAATCGTCAACTATCCACACAGAAATGGCAGCCTGGCAATCACCACATCCAATTTCGGATAATTATATGTAGAGAATGCCTTAAATTTTTAAGAAAATAAGAGACACCTTTTTTCATTTAAGCGTCCAATTCATATATCTAATCGCCATTCCAACTCGCTAGGTTGTGGCTGAAATGTGAGAGTGGAGAAAGGAATCTTATTTAATTTTGATTTAATGGCCCAGAGACTGTTTCTGTTTTTCCCAGTTTATTCCATTCACACTGGCCAACACATGAGTCATAATATTCAAGAAATATCTGCCAAGCATCAGATATGCATATAAAGTATTAGAACTGCATAGGAGTCTAGACAGCATTCAGTCCAACTCTTATTTTAAACATAAGGACATGGGATTTTCCCAAGGTCAGGAGCTGTTTTTTTATCCCGGCTCTATGCTGCCAGGCACAGGGATTTGCTAAGATTTATGCTAATAAAAGTTAAAAACCATATACGGGAGCACATGTTCTATCCAACCACGCTAAAATAAAGGTGTAAATTGAGAGTTCACCCTTGGAAACAGACCTAAGGCCATATTTCTCAAGGTGTGGGCGCCAATTTATCTACATCAGAACCTCTGGTAAGTCTTGTGAAAATGCAGATTCCAGAGCACACCCCAAATTTAGCAAAATCAAAATGATGGTGGGGCCCTGGAATACTAAAGTGGAGAACCACAGTTTTAAGTTATAGGGGGTGGAAGTCCCAGGGTAAAAGAAGAAATAAGGAATTAGCGCATGAGGACAAGCCATGTACCTTTTTTCTGTATTTTTGTTTCTACTTCCAGGTTTAAGCACAACGACAGCTTGAAACATAATTTGGATCACGTTGGAAATGTGGATTCATTCTATAACAAAAGTATTTCTGAGCAATAAGCCATATAATCTAAATCTTTTAGAAACAGACTCACATTGGATTTTTAAACATAATTCTTTCTTATTGAGCAAACTCAAAAGTATTAACTTCAATCATCCCTCTTTTTATTCAGTGACTATTTCATTTGCTCTATTCTTCCAAGTAGCTGCTTTTAAAGTCAATTCTCGAATTGTTTCTTCTGTTCTTGTTGAATTTTGACAAGATTGTCACTTGCACAGACTACACGAGAATTCCTAGGTAGGCCGTATGTCATATAAATATCTAAGAGATTATTGGAAATGACCTGTGAAAAGCACCTTCATTTCTATCCCCTGTCCCCTGTGTTTTTGCATTCATTGTGATGCAATTGTCAGAGATTTGTTGGCTTGCCATTATTTTTTTTAAAGGTTTTTTATTTTTATTTTTTTAATATATTTTATTGATTTTTACAGAGAGGAAGGGAGAGGAATAGAGAGTTAGAAACATCGATGAGAGACATCATCGCTCAGCCACCTCCTGCACGGCCCCCACCAGGGATGCTCCCGCAACCAAGATACATGCCCTTGACCGGAATCGAACCTGGGACCTTTCAGTCCTCAGGCTGACGCTCTATCCACTGAGCCAAACCGGTTTCAGCTGGCTTGCCATTATTATGATCACTTTGAATCTCCTTAAAACATGCCTTCGTTGCTGAATAAATTAACGTAAATTTGTGTCACAGAGTCATTTAATTCCCCGGTGCATGCAAATTACCATGAAAGCTTAGAAAGCAGTAATAGATATATAGCATTTTTAAAAACTTTTCCACAGACTGGGATGTTTGGGCCTTAGGCTACGAGCCCATATTAATTCATAGTTTTACAAACAAGGCCCCAACATGCACAACTTTTCAAATCGTATTTTTCAAAATGACTGGCACCTGAGAATATTTTGTTTTGCTTTGTTTTGCTTTGCTTTTAATTTTTTTAGGGGAAAGAAGTAAATGACCCTAATTCACAAAACCTTGGGACGTTTGTTCTTGACTTTCTGACTGTCTGAAGTACTTTGTGGAAAGTAGAAACAGGCCTAGGATCATCTCCTAGAACTGGGATGGGAGGCCACAATGTCAGCTTCTCAAAGCAGGCACGGGGCTGTGGGTCCCACTTCACAGGCATGGCCACTTGCTTGTGACTCCACTTAGTAAATACCAGAATGAGCTGGCTCTCCCTTCTGTGTGGAAAACGTCGTCACCACTCTGCCATTCAGTACAGCGCTTCCACCTCACCAGTTAAATAAACCCTGAGCACATTTCACAGCCAGTCACACTTGCTTTTCGCTAGTCCCAAATGGATAACTTTGTGATTTAGTCTCAGCCAGGCACTGCAAAATTATATACCTTTTAAATACCGCCATTATAATAAACTAGAGGCCTGATGCATGAAGATTTGTGCAAGAATAGGCCTTCCTTCCCCTGACTGCTGGCACCGCCTTCACTCTGGCCCTTCTGCCTCTTGCCTTGTTGCATCAATTTGCATATTTCCTCCTTATTGGCTGTGGGTGCTGCCATATTTGTCACGGAGTTTTGGTCAATTTGCATATTCTGTCTATATTAGATAGGATTAAGGCCCTCTAGTTTCTTTACTTGGTGTGGTATAGAAGGGGTAAAAAGTGTAGATGCATTTGGACCTATACTTTGGTAAGGACCTACAGTGCTACTTCAAGATATGAGTGCCCTAACATACGAGATTTTTGAGATATGAGCCTTCGAGCAAGCGATTTTTGCTTTGAAATACGAGCAACATTTGAGATAGGAGTAATCTCGAGGTTCAGCCGGCTGCACATGACCCACCAGTTTACCGAGACTCGAGCGTCTCAGAGTTTTCCACGCCTCAGGGTTACGGAACGAATTAAACTCATATCTCGAGGTACCACTGTATATATATTTGGATTTATACCATAGTAAGCACACTTCACTAGGAACCAAGACAACTGAGTTCCCAACTTAGCTCTGTTTTGAACTTCCTGTGTGATTTGGAACAAGCACTCCCATCTCCACATCTCGGTTTCCTCGTCTGTAAATAGAGAGGCGCGATTCATCCAGGGGCAGCCGCTGGGCTCTGCCCTGAACAAGGTCTGTTGTGGGAACCTGGAGCAGGAGCCAGCAGTACCCAGACCAGGAGTTTCCCACCCATGGGGTTAGGGACCAGCACACCTGAATTACAAGACTGCAAACCTTGGTTTCCTCATCTGTGAAATGGGGCCAATAATACCCCCACTTCCCAAGGGTTCAAATTGCTCCTGCAGGTGAACGTTCTGAGCTTTCCACCTGGCAGGATCGGGCCTTGCACCCCGAATTCCGGGCCCTGATCGCAGCGCTCACATTCTGGGAAAGAAGCCTGCTGCTCCACGTTGGCCAGCTGCCAGCGTGCTCTGCTGTGACAACACATGTGCGATCACTTCACTGGCTGGCTCCAGCTGCCGCCGGCTTTGGATGCTTTCCTGCGGGCAGACGGCTGCAAACACACGCGCCGGCTCATCTGCCCAGGTCAGAGTTTAGCACTCGCTTTCTGACACGAGCAGACAGGAGCAGTTGCTCTGTCTTCACACCTGTGTGGGACACTAATGGGAGACGTTACCACTTGTTTTTCTCTTTCTCTTTCTGAAGCACAGGTTTTCCTTTCGCGTGTGTGGAAGAAATAAGGATCCACCTGCCCGATGGGTGCACTGGTCAGAACACCGTTATCGATGGTGTCACTGAGCTATTGAAAGAGTCCTGGGAAAACAGAACAATGCCTGCACGTTAAGAGCTCCGTTTAAATGTTAGTTTTATTTCCAGCCCAGAGTAGCTTTGAAAACCAGCCAATCAATTTTATGAATTGGGAAGGTATCATCATTTCTGAAAGGGCCAGTCTGGCTTCCCAAATCAGCTTATATGCTTAAAAATCGCTTCTAGTGACTGAAAACTGATCACATCCAAAGACTGATAATTCTCGGGGGGAAGGGGTGAGAGGGGTGCGGGAAGAGACTGGACAAAAATCATACACCTATGGATGAGGACAATGGCGGGGAGGTAAGGGCAGAGGGAGGGTGGGGTGGGAACCAGGTGGAGGGGACATATGGGGGGGGAAAGAGGAACAATTGTAATAATCTGAACAATAAAGATTTATTAAAATTTTTAAAAAAAGAAAACTACATAAAGTGATTTTGATTCAGAATCCACTTAACCTGTCTCCACAGCATCTACTTAACCTTAGTTTCCATAGCGCTGGGCACATGGGTTCTGTGAGAAGAAGCCTTCCTTTCCTTCTGCTCTCCTCCACTGGAATGTAAGACCTGGTTTCTGAAGAGGGGCTTGCGGTCCTGCCCCCAGCTGCTGCCTCACTCAGCGCTCAGGGTCCCCTCTGCCCTGCCATGCCAGCCTCTGCTGACCTGCACCCCCTGCATTCTGCCTGAAAGGCCCCTCCCCATCTTTTCCTCCTCTTCTTGGGAAATGCCTGCCTGTCCGCCTTTCTGGTTCCCCAACTTATCCTTGCACTCCTGGGACTCCTAAGGACTTTATGCAAATCTCTGTTCACATGCAGCACACTGTGGTGTCACTATGGGTTTCCATTCATTCATTCATTCATTCTATCCCAATATTTATTAACCACCAAGGATGCTCTGGACACTACCCTAGGGATTCAGCAGAGAATAAGATTTTCCTCTTGTTTTCATTCAGCTGAAGACTAGAAAAAGGAAGGTTCCATGAGTTATTCATTCATATAAACACAGGATGTAATATGGCGCCTGGCACATATTTGTTTCAGCCCAATTGCATCCTTTTAAGCTATATATAGAGGAGGCGCTCAGAAATCATTCGTTAAAGAGTGAACAAATTGCCAGAACCGGTTTGGCTCAGTGGATAGAGCGTCGGCCTGCAGACTGAAAGGTCCCAGGTTCGATTCCGGTCAAGGGCATGTACCTTGGTTGCGGGCACATCTCCAGTGTGGGGCGTGCAGGAAGCAGCTGATCAATGTTTCTCTCTCATCGATGTTTCTGACTTTCTATCCCTCTCCCTTCCTGTCTGTAAAAAAAATCAATAAAATGTATTTTTAAAAAAGAATGCTGGGTGGCCTCTAAATCATTAAAAAAAAAAAAGTGAACAAATTGCTAAGGAAAGGAGAAAAAGCTGCAAACTTTCCTTCCAAAAAACATAAACACAGTTTTCACCTGAAGTTGTCCTGCTAGAGAGCACAGCCCCTTCCAGGCCCTGCTCGCTCAGTGGTGCGGCTACCTGCACAGCGGAAGGCAGAGCTTAGATTTAGGGGATAATCTAGTGTTTACCTTAACGGCAAGATGCCTAATTACGAGCTGTCATTAGGAAATTTTTCATCACTGTACTTGCCAAAGCAAACTCGCCAAAAATAGACCACTTGTCATCTTGTAGTGTGTTCATAATATATCAACTGTCTCAGGGAAAACCCCAGGAGCCCGAGCTGTACCCCCCCATTGTAATTGCTTCTGGACGCCACACTGTTAGGAAGATCAGCAGACACGTCAGATATCGCAGGGCCGTTGTGTTGGTGGGGGATGAGTTGCTTGTTTGCTTGCTTGCTTGCTTTATCCATCATAGGTGAGGACTGCTCACTGGCATGCTCACACATCCGGGGCTGGCATCTGGTCCATGAAACACTTAAGGGCCCCTCTCAGTGATGTCAACAAAAAATAACTCCTGCCGAAACCGGTTTGGCTCAGTAGATAGAGCGTCGGTCTGTGGACTGAAAGGTCCCAGGTTCGATTCCGGTCAAGGGCATGTATCTTGGTTTCAGGCACATCCCTAGTAGGGAGCGTGCAGGAGGCGGCTGATCGATGTCTCTCTCTCTCATTGATGTTTCTAACTCTCTGTTCCTCTTCCTTCCTCTCTGTAAAAAATCAATAAAATATAAGAAAAATAATAGTAATAATAACTCCTCTGTGGTGATGGCAGCCCTTTTATAAACTTCTAATCCCAGGACAAAGGATTATGGAACTAAAGCGAATCCATTATTATGTATATTGTGGTGTTCTTTCTCATGAGTTCAACTTCCTTTTCTCTTTTTTTATTTTTTTTATTTTTTATTTTTTTAAGTGTTGAGATTTTTTTTTTTCCCTATTGCCCTCCCCACCCCCCAGTACATGCCCTCATCCATCCCCCCCCACGCCCACCCCCATTGCCCTGTATCCACTGGCCATGCCTACACACACATTCATAAAAGTCCTTCGGTTGATCTCCTACAGGCCCCTCCCCTCCAACCTCCCCTGCCTTCCCACTGTAGCAGGACAGTCCATTCATTGCTTCTTTGCCTCTGCGTCTGCTTCCTCCCCCCACCACCCCCTGATTCTTGTCTTTAAAAACATCTTGCCCCTGTAGGCTAGAAATAAACCCACCAGAGCAAAAGAAAAATGATTGAGTCCCAATTTCAATGTCCAATGGTTCTGAGTCTCAGTTTCAATGTCAGACAGTTCCTTATTTGTACACGTCATCAATGGTGTCTGGATGGTGGACAGATGGTGGCAATGCCGGTCTGACCCTCTCTGGTTTGGTCCTGGGCATCCTGTAACGATGCACAGCTGCTGACTGCTTGCATGGCAAGATGTCATCAATGTCTTCCATCTCGGGACTGTTTCTCCTCTTGCCTTCATGGTTGGCGCAGACCTGTCAGTTCCTCTCTGTTGCAGGAGTCCACTTGGTCTTGGAGTTATTGTCTGAAAGTATATAAACATATTCTCGACCAAGAGTTAACAAAGGAGTCTTTTCTATAAAATCGACTTGGGGGTCCTTTTTATTTTTGCCCAAACGATGTTCCTTTGGCTTATTTTGACACCACAAAATAAGCTTCCTTTTTCACAGCTTCCTTTTCTCAGGGGGCCTTTCTTCAAGCATTCCTGCAGGTGACAAAAAGGGACTGATGAGAACGTTCACCCTCCCCCACCTTATCTTCCGGTCCCTGGCATCTAGGGGAGGTGCTGATAGAAATGAGCACACAGCAGACAGGGAGAAAAACAAAGGCTCCCGGGACGATGAATCAGTCCCTGAAAAATCTGAAAGTGACATTTGTCACAATTATAAATCAATAGGCAGGATTCCATTAAACACTAGATAAAAACCATACAGTGTGTCAAAACCCGTGATTAAAAGGCAAATAAACATCGCGAATTCTAACAAGAGCGTAGATTTATTTTGCAGCTCCGAAAAAAAGTAAGAGGATGGATTGTTTTCTTCTTCCTGGTCCCCTTCACATAATGAGGACTGCATTAAGGAGAAATTTCAAAATTTCCACATTGCCTATCTGGGCTTTTAACCTCTCCCAGAGATCAGAAAAGACTGCCAAGCCAGAAAGCATTCTTGGCTTGTGTACACAGCTCATTCTTTAACCAGGAGTTTCAGCACGTCCAGGCAGGAGCGAAGACTTCTCAAGAGTCTTTATCTATTGATTAACTGTAGGAGAGTTTTTGTTTAAAATGATTCATGAATACTCTCTAAAGTAAATGTTTTATTCTATTTTAGAGTAAAGACTGTAAAGGGAAAACTGAGACGCGCTTTTCCTTCCCCCAACCCTGCAAATATGTTCTATTAGGTTGTTGCCCATAATATTTCTATTAAGAGCTAGAAGCGGGAAAAGAAATCCACTTGGCAATGACATTGTATTTTTCCTCCTGAGATGGAAATCCAAGACCAAGTGCCAACTGCGACTCCGCTGGGCAGAGGTCACTTGGCTGCTCCCCAGGACACATTAGGAACTGCCCTGGGACCTTGGATTAACTGCTGGTGAGCCCCATCTCTCCAAGGGAAGACAGGGAAACCCTCCTTTCTCTGGGAGCCTGGTGGGTAAGATGCCAGGATTCCTAGATAGAAGCCTCAGCAGCAGGCATCACAACATGAACTAATTCGTTGTGTGTGCTCTTTGGGGGCTGTTGTCTTTGTGATGATTGCACGTGGTGTATCATTCTGTCTCAAAAGGAAGAAATTTAACGCAGGAACTTCATTGCATACGTGACAGGAGAGCTGAGAAGCCAGAGGGATGGTGAATTCTCCTGGAAAGTCAGAGATCAGCAGCTGCAGGATGCCATGGTCTGGGGCCTGGGTTAGAAAGACACAAGGCGGAGGTAATGGTATCTGAGACCAGAAATGGCCCGAGCATGAACTAGGTCTACAATGGAGGACCGGCCAGCAGGAACTGAGATCGGGAGGGGAGACAGAGTTCAACAGAAGCTAGAATCGTGAAGGGGATGTAGCTGCTGTTTGAAAAGCACAACCCATGGGAGAAATACCCTGGTTTTCCTGTCTCCTACTTTCCCATCTTCCATAAATGCCGCCCATTGGTCAAGATTACCGAGAGCAGGGCAGGGGAGTCTGTGAAATGTAGTTCCCTGAGATGTACAAGCTGAGGAATAACATTTATGAAAGAAAGTAGATGAATTACTGGCAAAAGTGACCAGTAGACTACTCATTTAGGACCTCTGCTTAGCTTGAGACATCTTTATTGAAAAAACAATCCTCAAGACTACCAGATCCTATAAATGACAGAGAGCCTCAAGTGCAATGATCTATGCATCACCCCTGAGCTACACAGCAAATATATTTGACATATTTTTGAGCCTTCAAATCTCAGTATTGAACTCGCTAGTGAGAAGCCACATCTGCCCATCCATAAAAATCAAAAAAAAGTTTAACAGGCGCCTTCAGTAAAAGAGTAGGCTTGAGAGAAGGAACTCTGTGGCTCCAGGAAGTGCTTGCTTGCTGTCAGAGAAGAGAAAGGCATGTAGGCCTCAAATAAAACCTGTCCAAGGCATGGCCATCAAAACGATCCTCTTTAGATGTCAATGATTAGAACTTGGCCAACCTGCTTTGATCACAAATGATTTTAACTCCAAATGTTCACATGACTGATATTAGCACTTTCTAAGCCTTTATCTGCCAACCCAAATACATCAGCCTGGTTTTATATCCTACTTAGTGGAGCATAAAAATGATGAAAGCTAAATGATCATGCAAGGGATAGAATTTAAGCGGCTTTTTCTACTTTTTTTTTAAGATTCTGACTCTATTAGTTTAATAGTACTATTCATCAGCACAGAACTCTGGTGTTTTTTTAGCCGCTCAGAGAAAAGACATTTTCAGTCACCTTGTTTTGTATTCCTCGCTGGGTTTAAATGACAAAGCCTACCCTTCTAAGCCCAGTTCAAATGTCACCCCTGAACCTTTCCCTGTCTTCTTCATTTTGCTCTGTTAACAGCTTGGATAAGCTTCAACAGGTGTACTTATTACATTTTACTGCATTTATTTGTTGCCAGTCTATCTCTCTCTACTAGTGATTTAGAACAAAATAACCTGTCAAAAGCAATTTGACTTTACAGATTAAATGAGTATAAGCTGGTCTACACTACAATTCGGTCAGAAATTAATATCCCCAGTCACTGTTGCCAAGTTTGATAATTTTGTTGTGGAATGAGGTTGTTTTGCAATACTTTGTGGGTCCAGAATTTAAGCTTTCTTGTCATTTTTACAGGAATGGGAGTGGAGATTTTTTCATCTTTGCTCATTTATTTTCAGCTAGTTGTTGCTACTCTGTGTTATTTCAAAAGTTGAAATAACCATAATATCCAATTTAAGAGATTGGAGGGAACAAATTTTCAGTACAAGGACAAACTGGAACAGCCTTAAAATCCAAAATCGACTGGCTGGAAAATAATATGTAAGTTATATTTTTCTTTTCACAGAAAAAAATATTATAATGCCTGTTAATACTTGACTTTAGCTCATAGTATAAAATAAGCATCTAATAAATGAGTATATGCTATAGACATATTTGTGACAGCCCCCCTCAAAAATGTATATGTTGAAACCTAATTTTTAAGGTGATGGTATCTGGAGGTGGGGATTTGGGGAGATGTTTAGGAACTGAGCATGGAGTCCTCATGAATGGAATTAGTGCCCTCATAAAAGAGACCCCAGAGAGTCCTCACCCCTTTCACCATGTAAAGACATAGCACACAAAGGTTATGAACCAAGAATAGGGCCCTCACAAGAAACTGAATGTGCTATTACCTTGACCCTAAACTTCCCAACCTCCAGAACTGTGAGAGGTTGTTCATAAGCCACCCAGTCTATGAGCGTCTCTTCAGCAGCCTGAATGAACGAATATAGTGGTCGGCAAACTCATTAGTCTACAGAGCCAAATATCAACAGTACGATTGAAATTTCTTTTGAGAGCCGAAAACCGACTTCTGCACATGGGCCACGAACTTTCAATTGCACTGTACGTGCATGCCCGCACGTGGTATTTTGTGGAAGAACCACACTCAAGGGGCCAAAAAGCCGCATGTGGCTCTGGAGCCGCAGTTTGCCGACCACAGGACTCAGACAGTATGAATATAATTTTTGTTCTTTTCCTTCTAAGTTTAATCCATCTCAGTAGAAGGCACTCCCTCTTGCAGGCATTCCACAGCTGTGTCTATATTGAGAGATCTTTCTTTAGGGAAGACTTGGCACGAATGCACTGGTTCAAATTTAATTTTACTCAGCGAGGATGCCATTTCTCCGAATGGGAAGTACGCATCCTTTCTCTCCCCGCTCTTCTCTCAGTCTGCTTCTCCGGTCCCCAGTTCCTCCCCTTCCCCACCCCTCCTTCCCAAATGGTAAGCCAAACTCTCGCTATCTATAAACCAGATGCCAGGACAAAGCTGTCCTCTTCCTAAGTTATTTTCTGCCCAACTCTAAGAATTTCATTTACACAACACTCCTCAGGGCTCTTCATCACAGAAGGCACCAGGGGAAAAGAAAGAATTATCCAGCTCAGAAATTATCCTTGAATGGTTACGACTTCCGAAGTCATACATGAGAGCGTGGTTGCACCAGGGATCCTTCAGAACCAATCCAGGCAAAGAGGTGTTTGGTGTTATTTCCGGTGTATGGTGCAGGAAGTAGATATATAATCCAGAATATTAATGAACTTCAATGGTTGATAACAAAAAATCAGTCAAACAAGTAATCGGCTTGCCTAAAATGTAATTAATAAAATGACTAATTCAGATCAGAATTGGATTGCTTTTGGCAAGACCTCTGTTGGAGTTACAGTCAGGTGCCATCCTATCAGAGGCCTGCAGAGAAGTGAGGGTTTTTTGTTGTTGTTTTTTTTACAGAATGCACACACCCAAAACTATCTGTCCTACAAAATTAGAGGGTAAGCATGCGGTAACTTTGTAAATGAAGCATAAGAAAGAAACATGAATAAAGAGGTATTTTGGCCTATGAAAATGGAAAGGTCGTGTTTTAGAGCAGTTTTTATAAAATAAATTATTAGCTCCAACATCAACCAAGAGCTTTATTGCCAAATTTTTAAATGGCCAGTGCTAATAATGATGATGATGATGATGATGATGATGATAGTAATTAATAATAATAACATAAACACTCTCACATTTGGCTTTTTTTAAATACATTTTTTATTGATTTCAGAGAAGAAAAGATAGGGAAATAGAGATAGAAACATCAATGATGAGAAAGAACCATTGATCGGCTGCCTTCTGCACACCCCTCACTAGAGGTTGAGCCCACAACCTGGGCATATGCCCCTGACTAGAATCAAACCTGGGACCTTTCAGTCCACAGGCCGACCCTCTGTCTACTGAGCCAAACCAGCCAGGGCTCACATTTGGCTTTTTATGACATATCTTCACACACATCATTTCATTTAAACATTCTAATGGGAAAATGTCATTCACGTGTATATGTATTGTGTGCACATGTTTCAATGTAAACAGCCAATTTGGGCACATTTCCAGACTGCACACCAAAGAACAGAAACACCAGATATTCATGGCATGTGTCTGATAAGATATTGTTGACCAAGGGCTCTATGCCTGGAGTCTGTGAGAATATTGTTCAGGGATAAGGATCTAAAACTTTAACAAGATTCTCTAGGTGTTGGAAGAGAGTCTCTGGTCTAAAAAAAAAAATATTGGAAACTGCTGTTTTAGATAGATGCTACAGTTAACAAATACATGTAGTTGGTTTAGTTAACCTTGGAGCTTGTTGCACTGCTTGGATCCAGAGAATTCTTCTAAAATGGTTCATTTTCCCTCTGTGACCCTACTTAATGTAAGGTGAAGAGGTAAACTTTTTTTAAATTCATTTGGTAGCTTTTACTAGAATACCAGGATACACATATATCAAAGGCAGTTGCTACTATGTGTGACACTCTACATTTTCTGCTATCCTGGCAAGCTACCCTCTCTGGAAAACCATGTATACATATTCTTTCAAGTCACCAGGGTGCTGATTAAGAGATTTGTTGTATTTATTTGTTAAACAAACAGTGACAATCTGAATCCTACAGCATACTTTGAGGTTTTCTGTTACAAAGCAACTCGTGAAGAAAATGTATATCCATTGGGAGCAAAACTAAATCACCCAGAATTAACTAAAACAATGCCATGCTCATTGCAAGTACTGAGATTATCTGCAGACAGCAGCATCTTGCAATGGGAAGTCATAAAGAGGTAGTGTCTTTTCATTAAGCTCATTCTCTTTAAAAACAAAAAATTATCAAATTTATTGTGGTGACATCCTATTATAATAAAAGGCTAATATGCAAACAGATCGACCAGCGGAACAACCAAACAACTGGTCACTATGACATGCACTGACCACCAGGGGGAGTGCACAGAACATGGCAGGTGTCGGCAGCAGGTGGCAGACCACAGAACATGGTGGGCATCAGCTGTGGCAGGACGGTGGAGCAGGTGAGCGGGGGTGCCAGACCAAGATGAGGAACCAGTTACTGTCATCAAGGTAGCCTCTGGTGGTTACTGAAAATTCTTTGTTCCCACACACCATGGTCCCGCCAGCTGCTCACACTCACTGTCACACCCACAGATGGTGCTGTAGCCACCGCTTGCACCCAGTCCTAATCACTTGGTGCCGTCATGGGTTCGAGCCCCATTGCTCCTCAGGGCTTCTCCACCTCATCCTGCTCCTGAGGGGCAATTGGGGCAGCCGCTGCTCCCACCTGCTCACAGCGCTGGCCCAGCTGGGACCCGCTGCTGGTGCCAGCCCCAATTGCTACATGCCATGAGCAGGTGTGAGCAGCAAGTTGGAGCAGCAGCAGGAGTGGGGCTGCCAGCAGACAGTGGATCGAGAGCCATGGCAGGAGGGGCCAGGCGAAGAAGTGGAGGATGGGCAGAGACCCAATCCGGTGCCCACCACAGCCTCGCAGCTCACAGTTCCTTTCCAGGGGCACAAATTTGTGCACTGGGCCCCTAGTTGGTTATTAAAATTATATAGATTTCAAGTGTATAATTCTATAATATATCAGCTGTTTATTGTATTCTGTATTCACCACCCAAAGTCAAGTCTCCTTCCATCACTATTTATCCCCTTTCCTGTCTACCTCCCCCTAACTCCCTTGCACTCTGGTAATCACCAAACTGTTGTCTGTGACTATGAATTTATTTTATTTGTTGTTTAATCCCTTCACCTTTCTTACCCAGTCCCCCAACTTCAAGTGCTATTCCCAGAACATGCATTGGTTTTCTTATAAGTTACCAGCCAAGGCCTGATTTGTGTTTGTGTTCTGATTTTCCTCATCAAAATATTTCCCCAAATCCTGTTTTATAGTTATATGTGTAATCGATCTCTGTATAAAGATTTATGTCAAAATAGATGCCACAAGCTAGGAAATGTTAAATTAATCCCATTACAGTCTTTTGTGGGGAAGAAATGCTTGTTGTTGACCAAATACCAGCTTAACTTGCTGCTCTCTGGGTTAATATGTTCCAGAATGGCATTCCTGAGCAGCTGGAGTGTTCATTAAAACATTAATTCCGGGGCTGTCCTAGAAATACACACAGTGAGCCAATAAATGTAAGACTAAATATGACCATTCCCTTTCACCCAGAACCCATATAATGTGTAACTTTCTATTACCAAGATGTTGAGATTAGGATTAAAATTGTCCTTAATTCCAACATAAACAAGGTCAGCTAATAACAGGACCAAAAACAAGAACAACAAAACAGAAACCAGAACCACAAGCATAACAAGAACAAGGGTCAGGTGAGCGAGAGTCCAGGAGCAGGTCAGTCCTGAGGGACCTGGTCGTGGGAGAAGCAGTGAAATGCTTACATCCTCAACGCCGGTGGACCCAGTTGGCCCAATTTTGCCCTCAGATTATGGAGTTTCTTCACAGGAACTAAGATCCATTTTTAGACCCTAATTAAAAACAACAATGACAAAACCACCTCAGCAACCCAACCCTCAGGGGCCCAGCTGCATTTCTGCCCAGAGAGCAGCCACCCAGGTCATTAGTGGCTGGTGTCCCTGCTCCACGGGCTTCCCCTCATACCCTCCCAGGCTCTGTCTTTCCCTGGCCCCTCTAGCTCCTGCCTTACAAGCCCCAGCTGTGTTCCTCCATCATTTCCTAAAGAGCCAATCCTTTGAGCAAGGCTGGGAGCCAATTCTGGATTTGACAGCTGTCTTTGCTTGGAGAGTTCACAAGCATATGTCTTGAGCACCCAGCATGGGCCCAACAGCTTGTGTTGTTTTCAAAGGGAGTTCATTCCGGACACTCCCAGGAACCACAAAGCTTAGTGCTCTGTGACCAGGGACGTGCCACCTCATCAGGACGTGCAGGATTCCAGCACACCTGTCACCCAGGAAAAACAAGGCAAGGCCCTGTGTTCACACACAGAGCTCTCCTATCTCTGCTAGGAGGGAGCGGTCTGATGGGGAAATCTAATTCACAGGCATCTCCTGAGCAGCCACTAATGTGGTCTCCACCAGGACAGGCCATGGGTTCTGAGGTGGGGAAGCAGGATGGCCAGCTTTGGAGTTCAAATCCAGCTCTGCCTCTTGCCGGATCGATGCTAGGGTCACCTTTCATTAAATTGATGTCTTAGTTATTGATGGAGTGCCTACCATATGTCAATCACTATCCCAAGTGCTTTGGAGACAGCAGTGGACAAACAGACCTCACCCCCTTTACCCAGGCAGCTTACATTCTAGCAGGAGACAAAAAAGTCTTCATAAATGAGGAAATTGCACAAGTGCTAGAAGATGAGAAATACAGGAAAATGTAAATGTGGAATGGGGTAAGACAATCAGGAGTGCTTGGAATGATGCATGCAATGTGTATGAAGATGGCTGGTCAGGATGCACCTCACTGAGAACAGATTGGAGTGAAGGCACGAGGATGTGAGGAATTAGCCAAGGAACCATTTGGGCTATCCAGGTGAAGAGTGTCCCAGATAGAGGGACTGGATGGAGCAAAGGACTTAAGAGATTGTGTGGCTTGGTGGTGTGGTGTGGACAGCTGAGGTGACAGGAATGGAGTGAGGGAGGGCATGACTGACGGAAGGACTGCAGAAGGGGCTGTGGAGACCTCTATCAGAAACAAGTCACCTTCTCTCAGCCCTCATTGTTTTGTGGGTGTGATATATATATATGCTAGGGGCCCAACGCACAAATTTGTGTACCTTGAAAGAAATTGTGGGCCACAAGGCTGTGGTAGGCTCAGGGGTGTGTCTCGGCCCATCCTCCGCACTCCCATCCTGCCCTTCCCGCTGTGGGCCTCGGTCCCCCTTCTGCCAGCAGCCTGGCTCCCTTTACCACCATTCCCATGCGTTGATTGGGGCTGACACCAGCAGCAGGTGTGAGCAGGGCCGGTGCTGTCAGCAGATGAGAGCAGAGGCTGCTGCCCTGATTGCCCCTCAGGAGCAGGAGGAGGTCGAGAAGCCCTCAGGAGAGATCAAAGCAAGCAGCTGCCGCTCACACCCACTGATGATGCCAAGTGATCGGGACCAGCGCTGGGTACCAGCAGCTGGTGCGAATAGTGGCTCCAAAGCCAGCTACAGGTGCAAGGAAGGCCAGCACTGGCAGCAGGTACAAGCAGGGACCATGCCTGCAGCAGGTGCGAGCGCTGGGCAGGATCACAGTGCGCAGGAGCAAAGAATTCTCAGTAACCACCAGAGTCTTGCCCCAATGACAGCAGCCAGCACCCTGCCTTGGTTTGGCATCCCTGCTCACCTGATCCAGCATCCCACCATGGCCAGTGCCCACCATGTTCCATGAACACCCCCTGGTGGTCAGCGCACATCATAGCGACCGGTTGTTTGGTTGTCCTGTTGTTCCAGTTGTTCCACCATTCAGCCAATTTGCATATTAGCCTTTTATTATATAGGATATATGTATGCTTCGGCAAGTGGCTGTGAGAACATGACGACAGGTATGAAGGGCTCAACATAGCATGAAGTAGAGCCTCTGTAAAGCTCAGAGGACTTTGCTTCCACCTCTTGCACTCCGATGGCAGAACTAGTGCAAATGAGCCCAAAATGAGGGCTTAGAAATGGGAGCTGTGCCCTACAACAGAGTAGCAGAGGGCAAACATTTTGAAATAAGGGGTATTTTATTTTTTCAACAAATTTGACCCTTGCCACCATCCTCCACTCACCCCAACACCCCACCCCCCAGCCATCCGTCCAAGCTCATGGCCCCCACAGTCCTTGCCAGCAAGTGGACACTACGACCTAGAGACCCAAGATCAAAGGGAAGAATCTGAGATGGAGGAACTTTGGTTCTCAAGGGGATTTCCTTCCCATCCTCTGCCCCCTCCCCCCTCTTCTACCCCAGGGTTGGCCAGTCCCTAAACTGGGGAGAAGGGTCTTGTCCTGCTTCCCCGTGCCATGTGGGCCCCCTGTTTGTGTGTCCCTGGGCAGAGCGAAGAGTTCCACCTTTTCCTTTAAGGAATGAAGTGGGTACAAATGAGCAGGTTCTTGGGAAGGAGGAGGGCCCACAGGGGGAAGAAAAGAAGGTGGGGACATTCCCGGGGATGACTGCTTGGCCCGGGGAATCGGAAGGGCCGTCCCCCTCTGCACCCTTGGAGGTAGCAGACGCTGTTGCAACCACACTGGCTGGGCCTCCCCCACTCCTCTTTCGGCCAAAAAGAGGAAGTGGAGTGCAGACGTGCCCAGAGAGGAGGCTTGCTGCCTGCCTTGGAGGCTCTGGTGCTTAGAAGGGCATCTGCTGCAGCCAGATTTCCAGAAGCACAACTTCCGTGACAAATGCTCTTGCCTTCGCACAGAACCTTCCCACTCAGGCAGGAGCCCCACAGAGTGAGGTGGATGGACCCCTCCCCAGCAAAACCACGGGCTGTGGTTTCTTTCTCAGCCCCAACCTACAGCTAGGCTGGAGGGAGAAGAGAAACGGAAAGAAGGGACAGCCCTGGTCCCAGTGGCTCAGTGGTTAGAGCATCAACCCGAGGACTGAAGAGTCCAGCTTCAATCCCAGTCAAGGGCATGTACATGGTTTTCAGGCCCGATCCCGGCTTGGATCCAGGTGTGTACAGGCAGCAACGTCTCTCTCTCTCTCTCTCTCTCTCTCTCTCTCTCTGTCTTTCTCCTCCCTTGCTTCCACTCTCTTAAAATCAATAAGGAAAAACACAAATCCTCAAGTAAGGATTAACCAAAAAAAGGATCAGAAGCCCTAATAGCCAATGAGCCTGTCTCACCGGTGTGCTTTCGACTTCTAGGAACTGTTCCACCTCGTCGTCAGCCAGGGTTGCCTAATTCCTCCTACTCTTCCGAGAACTAGCGTCCCTCCCTGCTCCATAGCAGGTCGCAGCTGAGAGTGCTCGGTCCCAGGGAGGAGACGCAAGACCTGAACCCCAGGGAAAGCTCGCCCTCATCTGCATTTACCTGCATCCGGCTCCACAGGGAAAGATGGGGCAGTGACTCTGACCTCACTGCATTTGTAAATGAGTTGGGGAAATGAAACCCACCCAAGGGAGACCAGGGTGAGCTTTGGGAGAGCGTGCCTAACTAAGGTGTGATAAGCACCACCAGGGCCTGAAAGGAAGAGAGCCAGGAGCCCTGGGAGATTCTAGGAAAGATGAGGAATTTACAAATAAGTCAATGGGGCACCCCGATGGAGGATGGGATGTTGAGGACAAAACAAATTGCATAAGCAGGGTGTTGAAAGCAAGGAGGAAAAACTTAGAACCCTCCGTTAAGAAATGATCCATTAGGCCGAAACCGGTTTGGCTCAGTGGATAGAGCGTCGGCCTGTGGATTGAAAGGTCCCAGGTTCGATTCCGGTCAAGGGCATGTACCTTGGTTGCAGGCACATTACCAGTAGGGGACGTGCAGGAGGCAGCTGATCGATGTCTCTCTCATCAATGTTTCAAAATATCTATCCCTCTCCCTTCCTCTCTGTAAAAAATCAACAAAATATATTTTTTAAAAAAAGAAGAAGAAGAAATAGCCGAAGCCGGTTTGGCTCAGTGGATAGAGCGTCGGCCTGCGGACTGAAGAGTTCCAGGTTCGATTCCGGTCAAGGGCCTGTACATTGGTTTCGGGCACATCTCCAGTGGGGGGCATGTAGGAGGATGCTGGTCGATGTCTCTCTCTCTCTCATCGATGTTTCTAACTCTCTATCCCTTTCCCTTCCTCTCTGTAAAAAATCAATAAAATATATTTTTTTTAAAAAAAGGAAGAAAGAAAGAAAAGAAAAGAAAGAAAAAATCCATTAGGAAAGCCGGGGTCACAGGAGGTTGCCTGCGCTGGGCCGGTGCCACTGACCGTGCAGCTGCGCAGCCTCAGGAGGCCTCCCCCACACAGCGGCTCACACGCTCCCCGCAGCCAGGGAGCCGGGCCCGCAGCCACAGATTTGCTCTTCCTGAAGGGATGGGGTCTAGGGGGAAGCCCCTGAGCCTCGTGCTCTATTTCTGGCAGCCAAAGGGGCGGTAAGAGAGGGGGACCTCTGCCTGAGAAAATAATGCCAATGGCCTCTGGTGGGGAGGCTGGAAGCAGACCGCCCTGAAAACCCGCAGGTGGCAGGCTCCCACTGCCCTGTTGGGGCGCCATTCGTTTTTTGCTCCTTAATTTGCATTTTCACTTTCTGACCACGGTGACCCAGGACACGTTCAGGACCAAGAGCTGAGCTGGGGGGGTGGGGGCGGGACAGGGACGGTGAGCAGGGCTCTGGGCTCCGCTGGTGCTTGACAAGTCTGCCCCTCCACCTGCTGCTACAGATGGACACGCACAGCGGACCCTGGCCCCCCACTTCATGTCCCCTCTCCTCTCGTTTCTATGTCCACTCAGGAAGAAAAAAACGTTCTCCTCTCCGTTTTCCAGCCGGCCAGGGCTTCCCTTCTTTCCCACTCGTGGTGGCTTAGTTTTGATGTCAGAAACACAAAGATAAGTGCATCTCTTTTAACCTATTCCACGTCACCCGTCATTCAAAGGGTGGAGGCTGGAGTGGGAAGGGTGATTACTCCCAGGGGAGGGGAAATAAAAACAAACAAAAACCCTCCTTATCTACACTTCCTAGGATAAACAAAGACTTCCTCTTTGCCTCTCTCACGTGCTATCTGCGGTGAAATCATTGCTTTCTTTATTTTGTAAACAGTTAGGACACACCCCAGCTCCAGGGCAAGCGCTAGAGCAGTGGTTCTCAACTTCCTAATGCCCAGACCCTTTAAGACAGCTCTTCATGTGGTGGGGACCCCCAACCATAAAATTATTTCCGTTGCTACTTCATCACTGTCATTTTGCTACTGTTATGAACTGTAATGTAAATATCTGATAGGCAGGATGTATCTTCATTGTTACAAATTGAACATCATTAAAGCATAGGGATTAATCACAAAACAATATGTAATTATATTTTGTGAAATATTGATTTCTAATGACAAATAAATGAAATTTTGTCTTGAATCGTGGTGTAGTATGGGCAACAGTCTTCATAGGACAACAGTAAACTACATTGCTACACTTTGCTACACTGAGGAGCGGTCTGTTGGTTCCTAAGACCATGGGAAATAGGCTTTTTCTGATGGTCTTAGGCGACCCCTGTGAAAGGGTCGTTAGACCCCCAAAGGGGTCGCGACCCACAGGTTGAGAACCACTGTGCTAGATGCTTCTGGTGATGGTCTCTGTAGCTGCTGTTCTGCAGGAACTCAGTGTCTGCACCCGGCTCGCCGCTGCCCATCTCCAGAGACCCCAAAGCCCGGCCAGGCCGGAGCTAACTGCGGAGGGCCCCCGAAAAAGCCAGGTGTGGCCAATGCATCTGCCCCCTCCGCACACTTTCAGCTCAGGGGCCAGTTAAATCTCAGCCAAACTCCCAGGCCTCTGCACCTCCTGATTCTGAGGTGCATCCCGAACCATGGCTGACAAATCAGGCCTCCATGTCAGGCCATTCAGAGGAACAGCAGGAAGGCAGGAGGACGCAGCCTGGCCAGCAGGTCTGTGGAGGCAGGCGGCCTGGCCCGGCCCGGCCCGCAGAGGCAGAGAGCCTGTGATGGAGGCGGGGCCTCTTTGGCGGGATGCTCTCCAGGAGACCTGCTCCCGGCATCTGCAAGCTGCGCGCCAGCCAGCACTGAGCTCTGCTCTTGGAAGAGATCGCCACCCGCTGAGGCAAAGGTTAATATTATTCCAACTCCGTTATGAAATATACCCTCGGGTGGTGGCTTTTTTTAAACATATATTTTATTGATTTCAGAGAGGACAGGAGAGGGAGAGAGAGAAACATCAACGAGAGATAGAAACATCATGGATCGGCAGCCTCCTGCATGGCCCCTACTGCAGACTGAGCCCACAACCCAGGCATGTGTCCTTGACCAGAATCGAACCTGGGACCCTTCAATTCCCCAGGCCGACGCTCTATCCACTGAGCCAACTGGCCAGGGCTCTCCTTGGGGTTTTAAAAAGACAAATCCCAGGTCTTGCCTCCCTTGCGTCCTGATCAGATGTCCCGCTCACTCACTCTAAACACACCAACCTGTTAGAGGGTGGGAGTTTTTGAGCATGCCCCAATCCAGAGAGGCCATGGACTAGCCCCCAGATAGAGTAGTCAGTGCTGACATCAGGCCAGGCCTTGAGATACGGTCTCATGGCCCCTGCCCAGCAGGTAGGCCTTCTTTCATAGAACACTGTCAGCTTTCTGAAGAACAGGATGACCCTGTAAATAACATGGTCGTCAATGGCATGACCCTGACGTTGCTTGGGAAAAACTGTTTGGTCTTGGGTTGCTTGCTCTGCAAAAACAGGATGTGGTAAATGTGCTTAAAAGTGGTCCTACACAAAGGGTCACGGCTGTTCTCTGGACTCTGTGCATGGAGAAAGGCAGAGCAGTCGCTGGCTGGCTGGCCGACTAATCAAAGCTCCCTAAATTTTAATTTGGTCTGGACTCCAGTGATTGTTCACTCACGTTCGTTCCACAACACTGCCCCCCCCCCGCCTTTCTATCACAAGCATGAGGGGTGGCTCTCACCCATACCTTCTGGCACCTACCACCACACATTCATGAGCTACACAGATTGTTCCCCTGGTATCCCGAATCTTTCACAAAAATACGGTGTTGTGCTCTGTACCCTGATATTCCAGAGCAATTTGGCTAGATATCAGAGTGTTGGCAGTACCGAACAGCCTTGTAAAAATACATTGGCAATGGCTGTTGGCCATGTAATATTATTTAAACCACAGTGTTTGGGCTGCCGTTAAGTGTGTGTATCACTTATTTAAAGTTTACGCTATTAATGAATAAACTCCCGCTTTAATCCTGCCTGCCATCTACTTCCTGACCAACCGTGTCTATTGTTCTGAAACAGGACTCTCAGAGCCGTTGGCTATGAACTTGGGCCCGTTACCAGTTACCTGCACCCGCCCTCGCCTCTCTTCTCACCCTCTCCTTGGCTCTGTGCTTATCTCAGGCCTGAGATAGGCAGCTTTCCAGCATGCGACTGCGATTCCCCTGCTTTTCAAGGATGCCCTTTCTCCTCCCCGGGAACTGTAACCCGCACGTTTTCTAAAACAGAAGTGGGCACCTTGGCATCCTGACCCTCTTGACCCCCTTCCAGGTCACATGACCATCTTGAGTGCCAGCCTGTCCTCTCAGCTGTGGCTCCCCCTGCAGATCATTGGGCCTCTCTCCCCAGGTGCCAATGGAGCTCATGGGGCAGCGGCTCCAGGCATTTTCCCGGCAGCACCTGGGGCATGCAGAGCTGGTGACCAGGACCAGCTGTGTCTTCAGCCTTGGGGCAATTTCTTAGCAGCCCTGTAGAAAGTCTGCAGCCGCTTTGGCCAGAGCTGGAAAGGACTACCTCTGGAGTGTCAAGGTAAGCCATCATTCCTGCAGTGGAGGCCACATTGCTGATGTAAGTTATGGGGCCCAAGGATACTTATCTCCTCTTCTAAGGAGGTGTTTTAGGCAGAAAGAAGGAAAGAGGCCGCTCTGGCAGCCTGTGTGTGGAGAATCAGCATGCCCTTGAGTCGGCACAGTCCAGAGTGCTCTTCAGAGGGTTACGAGGGGCATAAACGCACGGGGTTGGTTGGGTCAATAGGTGTTCAGGATGACTGAAAGCCATCATAAAAATGCACTTACCTCTTATCCTTTCCACCTAAAGAGCACACTCCAAATGGACCCCATCAATCTCGGCTTTTTCAAAACCCTACTTTGGATGTTACGGGAGCATCCAGCATCACTCAGGCTACCCTGGGGGTGAGAGGGGGGTGGGTAGGCCATTATCAACCCAGCTGAGACAACGGAGGCACTCGCAGGGCTAGAGGAGTAGAAGCTCTTGGGTCACTGGCTTCAAATAAGGACAATTAGCAAGCTAATAGCTGGTAACCATGTTTACCTCCTCCCCAAGTCCCTACCAAAAGGCAGAAAGGACCGGTGTCTTCTTGAATATATTGTCATGAACGACTTGGGAGATTTAAGAATCTATTAATTTTTTTATGAAGTGCAGAAATGCAGAGGGGAACTTTGATTCAAAGTTTTCATTTTCATATTATGTATGATAATGAACAATCAAAACCAACCTATGTTAGAAATAATAAGAAAAATAGCTCAATGACATTAAGGCACATCAACCTAGAAAAATATTCACAAATAAGTAAAAAGCAGAATGAAAAATGGTATGCGCCATTAAGACTATTTAACAGTTCTTCATTTTATACGGGAGAATTCTGTATCATTTTTATTTTCTTCTGTCTTCCCCGTTTTTCTACAAGAAACATGTAGTATTTGCATAATCAGAAACCTAAAGAGAGGACTAGAGATTTTAAGTAGATAAGATAGTCACTTTGTATAAGATTTATTAAATGTTTCTCAATATACTTAACTTCCAGATGGCATAAAATACGATTTACCTTGAAACACAATTCCTTAATTGAACAGCTACTTATTAAGGGCCTACAAATGCATCTATTCATGCAGCAGACATTTATTAGAGACTGGGCAGGAGGTACAGAAAATAACAGAAGGGATTCTCTGCCCCTTTGGAGCTAAGAATCTGCTGGGAATTGGAGACACTGAGATAAAAGACAAAAAGAACCTCTCCCATCAAGCAACTCCAGACTCCAGGATGAGAGGCAGGCAAGTCTGCTGAGGCCCAGGGTGCGGGCTGAGGAAATCTGCCAGGAAATTCGGGGGGATGGGGGTGTGTGTGTAGCATCATGAGCTACTGACCAGGGGCCAAGTGCCCAGTCAATGCAGGTAAACTCGTCATGCCTTCTTTCTGTGGCTATGTCAGCCCGCTAACCGTTTCCTCATCCCTCCTACTCAAGGGATGGGTGGGAAACTGAGCATTAATAAGTACATGAAATATAATTCCCCAATATATAACCATGTGAAATAGCCCCATATTGTGACTTGGTTTTTCAAAAAAGGCAGCTTAAAAGAAAAAAAAAGTTCATTTTTTAATTGAAAAAATTTTCAGTTTTCCATGCTTAGAACCACCCTCCTGCTGAGCAGAGGGATCTGCCACTGCCATAGATCGAATGTGCTAACATTCATGTGTCAAAATCCGATGTGGTGTGCCCTGGCTGGGTAACTCAGTTGGTTAGAGCATTGTCCCAATACCCCAAGGTTTTGGGTTTGATCCCGGGTCAGGTCACATATAAGAATCAACCAATGAATGTATCAATAAGTGGAACAACAAATCAACATTTCTCTCCTTCTCTCTCTCTCCCTTTCTCTCAAATCAATACATTTTTAAAAATTAATTCTAAACAAATAAAAAAGAAATCCTAAGTGATGATATTAGGAGGTAGGACCTTGGGGAGGTCCTGAGGTCCTGAGGGTGGAGCCCTCATGAATGGGATTAGTGCCCTTTGATAAAAAGAGACCCCCAGAGCTCCCTTGTTTCCTCCACCATGTGATGACACAGAAAAACATTCATGTTCCATATGTCATCTCTTAGGACCCTTTATTCTTTTCTCTGGTCATGAAAACCAGGTAACTGACCCTTCACCTTGAACTTTCAAGAATATGAGTTATATTTAAAGCTTATGCTGAAACCGGTTTGGCTCAGTGGATAGAGCATCAGCCTACGGACTGAAGGGTCCCAGATTTGATTCCAGTCAAAGGCACGTACCTTGGTTGTGGGCACATCCCCAGTAGGGGGTGTGCAGAAGGCAGCTGATGGATGTTTCTCTCTCATGGATGTTTCTAACTCTCTATCCTTCTCCCTTCTTCTCTGTAAAAAAATCAATAAAATATATATATATATTTTTTTTTTAAGTGACCATACCAAATTATTTTTTTTTAAATCTTGGTTGGTGGGAAACCAAGTATTTATGAGTACATGAAAATATAATTCCCCAAAATAACATGTGAAATAGCCCCATACTGAAGAAACAAAAGTGAAGCTGTGTCCAGATGTGTAGTATTGTGTTGCCTTGAGTATTTTACATGCTGAAAGAGATAAATCAGAGAATGGAATTTCTAACATCAGTGGGAGAGATCTCTATCTTTTTCTTATACCAATCAGCCTGTCAACTGATGCTCTCTTTACAAAAGAATTACCTGTCTAGCGTAAGTGATTTGTTTTTCATATGGAAAAAGAATTGTCAGATGAAGTAGAAAGTCGAGTGTGGTCTCCTGGGGAAAGACTGGGGACACAGGCAAGAGGACCAGCTGCTGGAAGAAAAGAAAAAGGGGTGAGGGAGAGCAGAGCAATTTCAAATGAAAAATTAAATTAATTTACAAATCTAATTTAAAGCAAAATAGAGCAGCAGATGTGGAGGGAGTTGAAAATCCTCCTTGGATTGTATCCCTTAAACTTTCCTGTTCTTTCATTCAGCCTGAACATCATCCTATTTATACCAAATAGCAAAACTGGGTTAATTAAGAAATAAAATACTCCAGACAGTCTGTTTCCAGGGATTGTTTGTTCATGGCATGTAAGAGAGGAAGGAAATGCTTATCATCTTAATTTCTCCAGAATGGCAGACCACTCATGCTTTCTACCTCAAACTTTTTTTTTTAATATATTTTATTGATTTTTTTTTTCCAGAAAGGAAGGGAGAAGGATAGAGAGAAACATTGATGAGAGAGAGACATATCGATCAGCCGCCTCCTGCACACCCCCTACTGGGGATGTGCCAGCATGCAACCAAGATACATGCCCTTGACCAGAATGGAACTTGGGACCTTTCAGTTCGCAGGCCGACACTCTATCCACTGAACCAAACTGGTTTTGGCTACCACAAACTTTTAAAGTGCATTTTCCTGTGAGGTTGTCCTCATGATCTTTAAGGCCCAGAATTAAGTATTCATGAAATACATACTTATTATTGCAGGTCATTTGTTCTTACCATACACGCTTATTACTAAACACCTTGCAGGAGGCAGAAGCTGTAGCGCTTCTCAGTTGTGTGGGTGGTTGAGAGACACTTGGGATGCCAAGGTCCAAAATGAAGGCACAGGCCAGATGGGTCATCAGCCAGACAGGTCACGTTAAACACGGAGAGAATCACACCGCTTCCGTTGCGCTGTCCCAGGACAAGGCTAAGAGAAAGCAGCCACCCAGCAGCCCTGCCAGGAATCTTGGGCTTTTCATGAGATGAATGCCCACTCCCTGGAGGTGAGTGAATAGCCAATCAGGATGCTGAGAGTCCGCTTCAGTGCTGCTGGTGTGTCTGCTGCTGGCCCCGGGCCTGACACCTGCGAGGACACCTTGACATTGAATTATGGAACTTGTCTGGTTGGACCTTCATCTTGTACAAAATCATCGTTTATACACTGTGCTTTCTAGTTAGTGATGCCCTGCCCATGATGGTTATTTTTTTTTAATCTAATCAGCAGCGTGATTGAAATCTATTTTTGTATATGCCTTTCTGCTCGTGTTGAGGCACCACAGTAAAAGGCTGGTTCTAGTAACCAGGCAAGAGAAACCAGATGGGAATATTCGTGTGCAGAGGAACGGGTGTTAGAAAAGGTGAGGAATCTCATTAGCACACAGCAACAGCGATAATATGTATCATTCACGGGATGTTTACCGGGTGCCCAGCGTTGGGTCAGTGCATCCATGACGTTGGAGTTTCCTGGGCTGCCACAACACAGTGCCACAAACCAGGTGGCTTAGCAGAAATGTATTGTGTCACGGTTCTGGAGGCTAGAAGTCGGAGGTCAAGGTGTCATCAGGGTTGTTTCCTCCTGAGGGCTACGAGAAAGAACCTGATCCATACCTCTCCCCTAGTCCCTGGTGTTTGATGGCCATCTTTGACATGCCCTGACTGGTAGACGCATCGCTTGAATCTCTCCCTTCATCTTCACATGGCATGCTCTCTGTGTGAGTGTCCTGTCTAATTTTTTCCTTCTAATTGTATTGTTTTAGGGCCCACCCGAATGACCTCATGTTAACTTGACCATCTGCAAAAACCCTATTACTAAATAAGCTCACCTTCCCAGGTGCTGGGGATTAGGACTTCAATGTCTTTTGGGGGGAGGGGGAATCCAATTCAACCCATAGCATATGCAATATCTCATACTCAACGTTGAAGCGAGAGCTATGATTATTGCCGTTTCAAGCTGGACATTGAGGCTTAGAAAGCTTTGCTTACCTTTTCTGAATTCATTTACTGCATACATGGCAGATCCAGGCTTTGGATCCAGACAGTTTGACTCAAAAGATCACGCTCTTAACTACCACTGGGGGTTTCCAAAGGAGCATAAGGAATTTTCCTGACTTGCTTGACACAGGTTATGCTCTGCAATCATCCAGTCTACTCACTACTCACTAGCACCCACTGATTGAGCGCCTTGTAGGGATATTTGCATTATCTCATTTAACTCCTCCTCTCCCCCCCTCAACAAAAGAACTCTAGGAGCCAAATATGCTTTACACCAGTTCACAGATAAGCCAGTAAAAGGTCAAAGAAGCTGAGAAGATTTGGTCAAGATCAGAAATAAAGTAAGGCTTGAGTAGGATTTGAGTCACCACCTCCCGAATTGTGACCCAGAAGGTGAATGTGGCCCACTGTGCTTTCCTGCCCTTCACCCAGAACTCAGGGATTATCCGGTTATCATTTGGTCACATGAAAAAATAAGATCCATGTGAATCTCACCAGGGACTCTCCAGTTATCATCTGGTCACATGAAAAAATAAGATCCATGTGAACCTCACCCGTGCTGTTTTTAAGAGTGTGCCCCGAACAAACTTTAATTTCTAAGAGTTTGAATCAAATAGGAGAGGTGTGTGGAAATATCAAATGTTTAGCCAAAACCAGTTTGGCTCAGTGGATAGAGAGTCGGCCTGTGGACTGAAAGGTCCCAGGTTCGATCCTGATCAGGGACATGTATCTTGGTTGCGGGCGCATCCCCAGTGGGGCATGCAGGAGGCGGCTGATCGATGTCTCTCTCTCATCGATGTTTCTAACTCTCTATCCCTCTCCCTTCCTCTCTGTAAAAAATCAATAAAATATATTTTTAAAAATATATAAAATGTTAGTGTGATTGCCTGGGCAACCTTGCCTGTGCTAGCTAAATATGACCTTGATTAATCAACTAGAGCAGCTGAGCAGTTTTCCTAGATGCAGGCTGTTTTCATTTGTACGTGTGATTTGCCCAGCTATGTACGTGGAAAGGGAAGATGCATCTATTTGTTTAGCATAATAATGTCCCAAAACAAACGGAGAAATCATTTCACTCCTGCTTAGGTCGGATATTTTCATCTTTCTTAAATCTCTGTGTGTGTGTTTTTGAGTTCCTAGCAACCCGCAGACAGTGTAGGACGGGCAGTGCATGTGCTGAGTGCAAAGCGACAAGGGCCTTGGGCGGTGGGGGCCGTGCGGGGAGGAAGGAGGGCTGATGTTGGCAAGTGTCAAACACGGATGGCCATTGATTAGGAAGAGTCCTTGGCAAAACACAGTATGATTTTCTGGAGGCTGTGGACCATCATCAATTTTTATTTTCTGACATTCCCAAAAAAACAGAAGAATGCAGATTTTGACGCCCTGGAGCTCTGCAGTTTGCCAACTTTATGAGAACATCAACGGCTTTATAGTGCCATCATGTGGTCGCTTCTCAGTCTGTTCAAAAATCCCGCTAGAGCCGAGCTTGGAAGAGAGACCCTGAGTGATTCAGATATGATTGTGCTGGGCGGCTTGTAAGAACGATGCTGGCCAGTCCTGCATGTGATACAGGCAGCAACAGTGTGTGCACGCTGGGGGAGGGGCACATAGAAAGAACTGCGACCCCTGGAGGAGAGCAGGGGTGGGGCAAGGAGGATGCAGGCAGCTGGACGTGGCAAGGGAACAGGCAGCTGGCAGGGAGGAAAGCTGTCCCCTGGGGATTCAGGCCACCTTAATGGGCTTGGGTTCAGGAGCAAGAGTAAGGATAGGCCCCAACCCTCCTGGGGTGGTGGGACTGGAAAATAAAGTAGGAACCAGAGTTAAGCTTTAGTTATGGTCTGACCTGATCACTGGCTCGTAAAAAAAATTCAGACCTGGCTGGTGTGGCTCAGTGGTTGAGTGTCGACCTATGAACCAGGAGGTCATGGTTCCATGCCCAGATAGCTGGATGGATCCCAGGTTGGAGACATGCAGGAGGTAGCCAATCAAGGATCCTCTCTCATCACTGAAGTTTCTCTCTCTCTCTCCCTCCCCCTTCCTCTCTGAAATCAACAAAAATATTAAAAAAAAAAAAAAAAGAATTCAGGTGCCCATGTGTCTCACTCATGAAGGCCAGAAGGTCAGACAAGCCCTGCCTGGCCCTTCCCTGGGATGGTAGGTGCTCCGGCTGACACTCCACTGGCCACACACTTCTCTCCAGCAGAAGGAGGGAACCCAGCCCGCGGAGGAGCATCTGGAGTGTGAGTCTCCTCCTCCTTGGGCAGCACAGCAGGAGATAGAAGGCCACGGGCTCTGGAAATAAATGAAGACCAGGCTTTTGAGAACAGCGAGGGCTGCTCATTCTTAGGTTGCTCAAACCAGGGAGTCAGCCAGCGTCGGTTTCCTGTTCTCAGGATCCCCGGCAGGCAGAGGACTGGGACAGCTTTACCGAGCAAAGGGGAGGCTGTTGGCCTGGGGAAGCTGGGCGGGGGGGGAGGGAATTCACTGGAAGTGGGCATCCTGAGAATTGGTATAATGGGTTAATGCAGTGGTTCTCAACCTTTCTAATGCTGCGACCATTTAATACAGTTCCTCGTGTTGTGGTGAATCATAATGTAAATATCTGTGTTTTCTGATGGTCTTAGGTGACCCTGCTAGTGGTTCTCAACCTGTGGGTCACTGCTGTAGAGCCTAAGACCA
>JAAGEH010000018.1:1385861-1515613 GCA_011751065.1 Lasiurus cinereus | reverse complement strand
TGGAGCCTGCAACCTGGGCATGTGCCCTGACCGGGAATCAAAGTGACCTCCTGGGTCATAGGTTGATGCTCAACCACTGAGCAACACTAGCCAGGCACCACCCTGCACGGCCAGTCTTAAGGCCCTTGCTCACGGGGCTTGGTGGTCCCAGCGGGTGTGGAGGGCCAAGGAGCCAGCGGGGCACTGCAGCCACGCAGACTTCCCACGATCGTGCATCCGAAGAGAGTGCATTTCAGCTGCTGTGAGCAGTTGGCCATTTCAGGAAACCCCAGGCGTCTGCTTCAAGGCAAAAAGAGAACTTGAACACAGTCCTTGATTCTTTCTTAGATCTGCTCCTCTAGAGCAGCCACCAAAGAGATCTATTAAGCTGACTCTGGTCCCTGACGATGAAATGCTAATTAATCTCGTTGTAAATGGGTCACTGAAACCCCCAGTGGTAGGTAGCTCTTCGCATATTTTAATAGCAGCATTATAAGAAAGTTTCATACTTTAAGGACTTGCATAAATCCTCCCCCCTCAAAAGAATAAAGTTCCAAATCTTCTCTCTTCCTACTTCTGTGCTAGAGAGTGTGTCAGGAGATACAGTATTCTTTTTTTTTTTATCCTTATTCAAGCATCTGTGTATTGATTTTTAGAAAGAGAAGAAAAAAGAGAAAAGAACATCAATGTGAGAGGAAAATATTGATCAGTTGTCTCCCAGATGTGCCCCAACCAGGAATCGAACCCACAACGAGGTATGTGCTCTGCCTGGGAATCGAACCTGCAACTCTTTGGTGCACGAGATGACCCTGCCACCAACTGAGCAGCCCAGCCAGGACTCAGGAGATATCCTCCGTGTATCTTTTCTTTTCCCCGATAGGAGATAGGACATCTTCCTCAAAAGAGCACTCACAATGAAAGATTTCCAGATCCTGGCTGGCCTCTTCTGAGAGCGGCGAGTCAGCCGTGACAGCCAGGAGCGGGCCTCTGAGGGCTTCTCCCCACCACCTGGGAGATCCGTGTGTGTGACACTTAGCCTTTTCATCAAGAAGCTCTCTGGGGTTCTCTTAAAACCACTCAGACCCAGAAAAAAGAGACTGATTCAGCTCTGCTTGCCGCAGTGTTTCAGTCCCTTTACTGCGCAGTGACACACAGGGAACAAATCCAAAAGGAGAGGAGAGAAAATGTGATTCCCTTGCTCGATCAGATCTGCTAACGCTGCACCTGGGAGTGTGGCCGGCAGAATAATGCCTGCCCTCAAAGATGTCCACATCTCGCCCTGGCCGGCTTGGCGCAGTGGATAGAGCATCGGCCTGCGGACTCAAGGGTCCTGGGTTCGATTCTGGTCAAGGGCATGTACCTTGGTTGCGGGCACATCCCCAGTGGGGAGTATGCAGGAGGCAGCTGATCGATGTCTCTCTCTTATGGATGTTTCTAACCCCCATCTCTTCCTCCTCTTCTCTGTAAAAAAAAAAAAAATCAATAAAATAAATATATTTAAAAAAGAAAAAGATGTCCACATCTCAGCCCCAGGACCGGTGCATGGGCTCTGCCATGTGATGAGGTGGAGGATGTGCAGATGGAGAGTTTGCAGGATCATCCAGGTGAGGCTGATGTAATCACAAGAATCCTTACACGTGAAGGAGGGAAAGTTCGGCGTGAGAGGATGTGAGAAAGGCTCTCCTGGCATTGCTGCTCTGACAACGCGAGAGCCAGGCGCCAGGGATGCCAGGGGCCTAGCAGCTGGAAAAGCAACAAGGAAACAGTATTCCCCGTGGATCTTCGGAGGAATGTCACCAGCCAGCACCTGGCTTTAGCCCAGGCAGACCCATTTCGGACTTCTGACCTGCAAAACTCAAGTTACAGGTTTGCTGTCTTTTTTTTTTTTTAATATATTTTATTGATTTTTCTCAGAGAGGAAGGGAGAGGATAGAAAGTCAGAAACATCGATGAGAGAGAGACATCTATCAGCGGCCTCCTGCACACCCCACACTGGAGATGTGCCTGCAAGCAAGGTACATGCCCCCGACCACAATCGAACCTGGGACCTTTCAGTCCGCAGGCCGACGCTCTATCCACTGAGCCAAACCAGTCTCGGCAGGTTTGCTGTCTTTTAAACCACGACAAGTGTGGTCATTTGTTACAGCCCCACAGGGTGTTCATACAGGGAGGAGGTTGAAACCAGTGTTCTCTGGAAATAAGTGAGCCAGGGACTCCAAAGCAGCCCTTCACATTGGGTAGCTTGCAGATCTCGTGTGGTCCTCCTGCTGGAATGGACTAGCAAACCATTTTGCTAGAAGGTGAGCTTTCTGTGTGGCTCTGGGTTTCGTTCGCTGCTCGGTCCTCAGCACCTGGGAAGGGGTCTGGTTCCATCACCGTTGTTGAACGAACGCTGTGCCCAGGAAAGGACCCTCTGGGCCCACCAGGTAGATGTAACGCCATCTGCAGGCACTGTCACCTGGTTGGAATGATTTAACGCGTCTGTCTACCTCTACTCTCCCCTATCCTGTTCCAAAACAGGCCACTTCACTGAGCGCGCCACAGCTACCTCTCCTCCTCGCCAGACACCTCCACATCCCAGTGGGAGTGAGCTTCTGAGAGCATCTGTTTCTCTCCTCCTCCCCCCACTGGTCCTGGGACATGGACATGTCTTCCTGCCTAGCCTCATCCTGGATCCCTCTTCCCATGCCTCTCTTGGATCCGACCGGAAGCTCAAGATGCTAAGTCCCTCCTACTACAGGGCTATGCACATGTTGTTCCCTTTGTCTTGAATGTGTTTCCTCCCCCATTACCGTATTTTCTGGTGTATAAGACAACTTTTTAACCCAGGAAAATCTTCTCAAAAGTCGGAGGTCGTCTTATACGCCGGGTGCCATCTTATAGGGCGAGTATATTTTAACTGGAAAAGTTGGGGGTCATCTTATTCACCCAGTCGTCTTATACACTGGAAAATATGGTACTTCTAGGTAACTCCTGCTCATCATTTCTCTTATCAAAGGTTATTTCCTCTGGAAAGACCTACACTAGCAGGTGAATTGAAGGCTCCCTGCTCCCTCCCCCACCCCACCCCCGCCCCAACCACCACCACCGAGCATCCTACAGAGCATGTATCACTGACTTCTCAATAGCCCAAACCTGTAAGGAAGTAAGACACATTTGTGGCGTATGGACACACTGAAGCTCAGGGATTTCCCTGAAGCCACCCAGCGTGGTGTGCTGGAGCTAGAACAGAACACAGGTGTTCTGCTTTCCACATCTTTCCACGGCTCCTCGTAGCCTCTCTAATTCCCGCCAGCGTGTCTGAAACCCAGGAGACACTAGCAAGACTGGAGCAGTGATGACTGTCTAGCTGAAGAGCAGAGAAGTAATGGACGGGGACAAGCCAGCTGGCACTCAGACAGGCCGGCCGGGCGCACGGACGGGAGATGGGGCCTGGCTTACAGCTCAGTTTCTCAGTCCGGGAGGAGCAGAGGCAGGCTTCCCACGGAGCCTGACAAACTCCTGGCAGATCTCGGAGGCCCGGCCTCCTCACCCCAAGAAGGACAGGGTGAGGAGCTCCCTTTAAGGTTTGGCCTGAGGCTTTCCCTGAGCTGCACTGAAGTCCCTCTGCCCAATCCTATTTCTTCCTTCCAATCCGCAGGTGCTGACACCAGGAAGACACCCTCAAAAACCTCTGGCCTGTTCATCTGTATCTCCAAGTCTTCTTCCTGAGGAACCCCAGTTGTGACAATAACCGTTATCAGTCATCCAAGACTTTCTCTAAACTGAATGAATGAGTTTTTCTAATGTTTTCCCTTCATCTGTTGGGATAATCACAGGCTTTTTCTCTTGTAATTTGTTTCATGAAGTTTAAACAAATTAAAAGTAAAGCAACGCTGCATTTGTGAGATTAATGCAATGTGATCATAATGTATCTTGTTTTTTTTTTTTTCAGGTTCAGTTTGCGAATATGATTTTGTGTCTAAGGTGAACTGTTTTATGGTTTTGGTTTATGATTTTGCTCGCAATGTCCTTGTTAAATTTGGCATCAAAATGATATTGGCTTCCTAACATAAACTGAGGAGTATTCCCTTCGTTTCTAGTCTCCAAAGGGTTTGGAATTTTGAAAGTCAAAATTTCTTTGTGTAAGGATTTTTAACCATTACTGCTATTCCTTTAATGGACTATTCAGATTCTCTATTTCTTCTCAAGGTAAGTTTAGCAAGTTATATTTTGAAAGTATTTATTCATTTCATTTAGGTTTAACTAAATGAAATTGACTTTTATTTATTTATTTTATTGTTTAAAGTATTACATGTCTTCTTTCTCTTTTTTTTAAGGCATGATTCTTTTTTTTTTTAAGATATAGTTTATTGATTTCTTACAGAGAGGAAGGGAGAGAAATAGTTAGAAACATCGAGAAACATCGATCAGCTGCCTCCTGCATGCCCCCTACTGGAGATGTACCTGCAACTAAGGTACATGCCCTTGACCGGAATCGAACCCGGGACCTTTCAGTCCACAGGCCGACACTCTATCCACTGAGCCAAACTGGTTTCGGCTACATGTCTTCTTTTTCCCCAATTGATCCCCCTCCCCGGCGACTCCCACCCCTGAGCCAAGCCCCAACCGCCCAATGTCTGTGTCCATTGGTGATGCCTTTTTAGATAAAGGCTCTTGGACATCCTTAGTTATATTCCTCTTCATTCATGATACGGTGGTACCTCGAGATACGAGTTTAATTCGTTCTGTAACCTTGAGGTGTGGGAAACTATGAGACGCTCGAGTCGCAGTAAACTGGTGGGTCATGTGCAGCCGGCCGATCCACGCGATGACTCCTATCTCAACTGTTGCTCCTATTTCAAAACAAAAATCGCTCGCTCGACGGCTCCTATCTCAAAAATCTCGTATGTTAGGGCACTCGTATCTCGAGGTACCACTGTATTGTATATTTTAGAGTACTCTCTCTTTTTTTCTTAACTTTCCCAGATGTTTGCTTTTTTAAATTTCTTTATTGATTAAGGTATTTCATATGTAACCTCATCCCTCCATTCATCCCCCAAACCGCGCCCCCCCCCCCCACTCATGCCCTCACCCCCTGGTGTTCGTGTCCATTGGTTAGGCTTATATGCATGCATACAAGTCCTTTGGTTGATCTCTCCTCCTTTCCCCACCCTACCCTACCTCCCCTCTGAGGCTTGGCAGTCTGATTGATTCTTCTCTGTCTCTGGATCTGTCCCTGTTCATCAGTTTATGTTGTTCATTATATTCAAATGAGTGAGATCATGTGGTATTTATCTTTCTCTGACTGGCTTATTTCACTTAGCATCTTGCTCTCCATTTCTATCCATGTTGTTGCAAATGGTAAGAACTCCTTTTTTATTGCAGCATAGTATTCCATTGTGTAGATGTACCACAGTTTTCTGATCCACTCATCTGCTGATGGGCACTTAGACTGTTTCCAAATCTTAGCTATGGTGAATTGTGCTGCTATGAACATAGGGGTACATATATCCTTTCTGATTGGTGTTTCTAGTTTCTTGGGATAAATTCCTAGAAGTGGGATCACTGGGTCAAATGGGAGTTCCTTTTTTAGTTTTCTGAGGAAACTCCATACTGTTCTCCACAGTGGCTGCACCAGTCTGCATTCCCACCAGCAGTGCAAAAGAGTTCCTTTTTCTCTGCATCCTCACCAGCACTTGTTTGTTGATTTGTTAATGATAGCTCTTCTGACAGGTGTGAGATGATACCACATTTTGATTTGCATCTCTCAGATAATTAGTGACTTTGAGCATGTTTTCATATGTCTCTTGGCCTTCCTTCTGTCCTCCTTTAAAAAGTGTCAATTTAAGTCTTTTACCCATTTTTTGATTGGATTGTTTATCTTCCTTCTATTAAGTTGTATAAGTTGCCTGTAGATGTTGGATATTAAACCCTTATCAGTGATGACATTGGCAAATATGTTCTCCCATGCAGTGGGCTTTCTTGTTGTTTTGTTGATGGCTTCTTTTGCTGTGCAAAGTTTTTTATTTAGATGTAGTCCCATTTGTTTACTTTCTCTTTAGCTTCCATTGTCCTAGGAGCAGTATCAGTGAGTTCCTTCAGCATATGTTTTATATTTCGCTGCCTGTGGATTCCTCTAGTACTTCTATGGTTTTCCATCTTATGTTTAAGTCCTGTATCCATTTTGAGTTTATTTTTGTATATGGTGTAAGTTGATGGTCTAGTTTCTCTTTTTTGCATGTATCTGTCCAATTTTCCCAACACCATTTGTTGAAGAGACTGTCTTGACTCCATTGTATGTTCATGCCTCCTTTGTCAAATATTAATTGAGCATAGTGGTTTGGGTCGATTTCTAGGTTCTCTATTCTATTCCATTGATCTATATGTCTGTTCTTATGCCAGTTGTAGGCTGTTTTGAGAACAGTGGCTTTATAATACAGCTTGATATCTAGTATTGAGATCCCACCTACTTTGTTCTTCTTTCTCAGCATTGCTGCAGCTTTTCGGTGTCTTTTTTTATTCCCGATGAATTTTTGGAAAGTTCGTTGTAGGGCTCTTTGGCTCACAGAAATCTGCGGCCTGGAAGTCTGGATTCTTGTTGTCTGTTGGTCTGAAGCTGTGGTCGCAGTTCTCTGTCCCCAGTGGCTGCAGGGTCCTGGTTTGTATCTGAGATACAACTGGATGGTACAGAGGCCAGGATCCTAGTCTCAAGCAGCTGTTTCTCAAGATGGTGTGGTCTCTGTGTCCGCTTTGTGCATGGGGCTCCGCCATCTAAGACTGCCCAGTTTGGCAGCTCCCTGGAGGACCTGCAGAATCTAAATGTCCCCAGCTCACACACACACACACACACACACACCACATGTCTACACTCTCCTCTATGGTTCCCTCACTCTCTCACTCCCTACCTTTCTGCCAGTTGCCACCTTCCAACCCCCAGAGGTTCGCTCTAAAGTTTTTCCAAAGACAACTTTGTCTAAGTTGATCCTCTCTATTGTATGCTTATTTAATTTCTGCTCAGATTGCATTGTTTTCTTCCTTTTATTTTATTGTTCTAACTTCTTAAGTTAGATGCTAGATTCATCAATTTTGAGCTTTTCTTCTTTTCTAATAGAAATTTTCTCTAAGTATCATTTAATTTGAATCCCCAAAGATTTGATGGGTACTATTTTTATAATTGTTTATATTTTAATATTTTCTAATCTTCATTAGTTTTTTTCTTTAACCTTTAGATATGCATGATTTTTTTTTTAATTTCTAAATGTATAGCATTTTCTTGTTACGTTTCAAGATTTCTAAGCTAGTTGCATATAGACTCTCTAAACTAATTAGAGCAGTGATCTAGATGATACCTGAGGCTTTATACAGAGTGGGTGTGATTATGACATAGCACAATGTCAATTTTCATGTTTCATGGGTTCTTCAAAGAAATGTGTATTATTTGCTGAGTTTGCTCTTTGAATCTTCTGAACCCTTACATATATTTTTGTTTGCATAATCTATCATTTACTATGAGAGATATTTACCATTTCCCACTATACTTATATACTTATACTTATGGATTCATGAATTCATCTTTAAAGTTCTGTCCATTTTTGTTTTATGTGTTTTGAGACTTCATTAAAGTACATACAAGTTTTGATTTGTTATATCATCCTGATGGCATTTAACTTTTACCATCATCATGTGATCCTTAAATTATGTTTTGTCAAGTATGAATTTAGTTATATCAGTTTTCATTTCGATGTTGCCTGGATATCTTCCCAAACCTTTGGTTTTCTATCTTTTTTGTGTTTTTATGTTTATGTATTTCTCTTATAGAGAGCATACTGCAGGGTTTTATTTAGTTTGCCAAGATTTGCCTTTAAGACATTATTGTGATTATTTATGTATTTGGATTTTTTCTCTAGCACTGTATCATGTGTTTTCTATTTGGCTTGCTGTTTCTTTTTTCTCTGTCTTTTCTGTTTCTTCTCTCTCTCTCTCTTTCTCTCTCTCTCTCTCTCTCTCTCTCTCTCTCTCTCTCAGCTTTCTTCCTTTTTTTAGATTAAGACTTGCTTTGTTTTGTTTTGTTTTATTTTTCCCAATCCATTTTTCTTCCTCTATTTGGAAGTTATACTACTGCCAGCCTTTTAATGGCAACACAAGCTATTTTACTAGGATTTTTCTATGCATACTTAAAAACTGAAGTTAATCTTGCCTTCCAGAATTCCTCTTTCACTTCTGTGCAGGTCTTCAGTTTCCTTAATGTACCAATAAAAGAAGGAAAGATGAAAGCTAGAAAATAAGGAAGAAAGGCTTTAAAAAAAGGAACATTTATCCAAGATTTTAGTTTGTCATAGAGAAAAGTCAGTTTTTTGAAGAATCAAAAAGAATTGATCTGTAAACACAAAAGATTCACTGTGATGTAGAAGTGTAATATAATGCTGTTCACAGAATTTTCTGAACTCATAAAAAGGACTCCATTAGAAACCCTGTTTGGTACCCCTGCCCAAAAATGGTATGGTTAAGTGATTTGAGGAATGCCTTATTGGCCACCTCCCTCAACCTAACACACTGTTAGAAGTCGAAATATAAATTATCTGTCTAACCTTTTTAATCAATTAAGATAATTCAGAATAAATTAGTAAAATGATCCAGGATAAAGGAAAACTCACACTGAGAAGCCCGTATAGGAATCAGGCTGTAGACTGGAGTTGGCAACAACCAATTCACAGGGTTTACTTGTGCACTAAACACTTTGCCAAGCTTTCTCCTTTGAGCGCATGCTTCCTCCTTAGAATTTACTATTTCTCAAAACTCAGATAAGATTATCGCCCATTGGTCACACAAAAACAGCCACAGTGAAACAGTATTTGTCATGACCCAGTTCTTCAACATCGTGAGAAGTCTCAGTCCAGTAACACTTATGAACAAAGCCTGTCTTTATTGCCAGCACTAGCCCTTGGTCCCTGCTCTTTCCACCTCTAGGTGTGGATGACAATGAAAGGAGCATTTGTAATTAACTGTCCCTTCTTATGAAGCAGGTTATTGGGGCCCGTCACTCCTGCTGTCTTCACTGTCCCGGAGCAAACGCTTTGCTCAATGGAACTGAATTCTGTTGGTGCTGAGGTTTTCTGTTGGCAGCTGTGTCTTGCACTCTCATAAAACTTCAGTGGGCCGAGACCGGTTTGGCTCAGTGGATAGAGTGTCAGCCTGCGGACTGAAAGGTCCCAGGTTCGATACCGGTCAGGGGCATGTACCTTGGTTGCAGGCACATCTTCAGTAGGGGGCGTGCAGGAGGTGGCTGATCGATGTCTCTCTCTCATCGATGTTTCTAACTCTCTATCTGTCTCCCTTCCTCTCTGTAAAAAAAATCAATAAAAAATAAAAAAATAAAACTTCAGTGGTTCAACCACCCAAGCCATCGATTTGAGCCACTTAAACCACCTTTAGTGGCTCAGCCAACCAAGTTCACTCTTTTTTCTTTGGCTTAACTCAGTTGATTAATTCAGAACAATCTCCAAATTTTAGCTGTATTAATGGAGATAGAACAAGGAGGATTCAGTTGCCAGCAACCTCAGTTTCTCTACTTCATCCGTGTTGCATTTGCCCCTGACACCCCTTCCCCGCCCCCCCCCCCACACACACACACCTCTCTGTGACCTTTGATGGGGATTCTACATTTCTCCTGTTGGGAGATGGCATGGTCATTTCCTGGGAGAGTGATTACAGAGCCCCAGAGAAGGGACTTCTTTCTACCCTCACCTGACATCAGTTGGTTTATGTGATCATATGAATCCTAGTCTATCCTCTAAGCTTCTGATTACCAAGGGGAAATTATCATTGGAATCTGATGCTTCTGAAAGGTATTTCTTAAAGCCAAGGTAGAAAACAGATTCCACCTCAAGTGCCAACTCCCAGCCATTGGTAGGAACTAATGGTCCCTGTGCTACAGAGCATTAGAGGGCTACATCCCCGTTCCAAGGGAAAGAGAGATGTAATCCATCTCACTGGGTGGGATAGGAGGGCACAGTGAGGAGTGGCCACTGTGTGAAAAAATCAGAGGTTGAATAAATAAGAGAGGACATTTGCAAATGGATGAGAAGCTGCACATTTCACAATTGGGAAACCTTTCTCTTCTCAAATGTAGGCTTGGAGTGGAGGAGCTTTTGACACGGGGGTCCAGGCAGCTGTTGCACCGCCAGCTGACAATTTTAATGACCTAGTGGGGATGGAGCTCTGTCAGAACTTCAACCACAGCTGCTGCCCTCTGGCCAAGCCAGCCCAGGAGGTGTGACCAGGGTTTGCCGCCAACTAACTTATTGCAAATTGTTTTTCATTTGCAACCGTAGGCTGATAGGAGAAAAATATGTATCAGATAGGAGCAGGCAGAGAACTAAAATTGATTCTTCTGGCAAACAGTGTAAGTATATTGTTTATTGTGAGAGAAATATATACTTTTTATTTTCCAATTACAGTTTACGTTCAGTATTATTTTATATTAGTTTCATGTGTACAGCATAGCAGTTAGACAATCATATCCTATCTACTAAAAGAGAAACATGCAAATTGACAGGACCTTCGCTACATCTACTAACCAATCAGAGTAAGCATGCAAATTAACCCAACCAAGATGGCTGCAGCCACAGAGTTGGAGCAAGCAGGAGGCTTGGGTTTCCCCCGGCGATGGAGGAAGCCAAGCTTCCTACCTGCCCTGGCTGGCCCTGGCCTCCACTCAAGGAGGCGCTGAAAAGAAAAAAGAAAAAAGAGAAGGGGCTGGAAGCCTGAGTTGCCAGGGGCCATGGCCAGCCTGCAAACAGCCATCATCCCCTCACCCAGGCTGGCCAGGTAGCAGGGGGAAGTTGGTTAGCAGGCCAGCAGACAAAATGGTTAGGGGCAATCAGGCAAGCAGGTGAGTGGTTAGGAGCCAGCAGTCCCGGATTATGAGAGGGATGTCCGACTGCTGGTTTAGGCCTGATCCCTGTAAACCAGCAGTAGGACATCCTCTGAGGAGTCCCAGATTGGAGAGGGTACAGGCCACACTGAAGAACAAATTTTGTGCACCAGGCCACTAGTACTTTTATAATGTGCCCTCCCCCCAATATTTAAATACCCACCTGGCCATACATAGTTATTACAATACTAGAGGCCTAGTGCATGAAATGTGTGCAGAGTGGTATTCCTCAGCCCAGTCTGCTCCCTCTCCAATATAGGACCCCTTGAGGGATGTCTGACTGCCTGTTTAGGCCCAATCTCAGTCAGACATCCCTCTCACAATCCAGGACTGCTGGCTCCCAATCCCTCACCTGCATGCCTGCCTGATTGCCCCTAACTACTTCTGCCTGCCAGCCTGATCACCCCACTTTCCTACCAGCCTTATCGATGCTTAACTGCTCCTCTGTTGACCCGATTGCCCCTAACTGTCCTCTCCTGCTGGCCTGGTTGCCCCTAACTGCCCTCCCCTTCTGACCTGTTTGCCCACAACTGCCTTCCCCTGCTTGTGGTAGCCATCTTGTGTCCACATGGGGGCATCCATCTTTGACCACATGGGGATGGCCATCTTGCATATTACTCTTTTATTAGATAGGATTATTGACTATATTCCCTATGCTGTACTTTACATCCCCATGACTATTTTGTGACTACCAATTTGTACTTCTTAATCCCTTCACCTTTTTCACCCAGCCCCTCAGCCCCCAATGCCTCTAGCATCTATCAGTCTGAGAGAAAAATATATTCTGATACTCAGCATCATTAAAGTCTACAGAAAGCTGCCCAGCCAGTGTGGCTCAGTGGTTGAGCATCAACCTATGAACGCGGAGGTCATGGTTCAATTCGGGGCACATGCCTGGGTAGTGGGCTCCATCCCCAGTGTGGGGCTTGCAGGAGGCAGCCGATTAATCGTTGATGTTTCTCTCTCTCTCTCCCTCTCCCTTCCTCTCTGAAACAAAAATATTTATTTTAAAAATCTGCACAAAATTTGGCATTTGTTGCTTTAAAGCAGAAAATAATATTAATGGAATACTTTTATGGAAAAAAAACTTTTTAAAAATTTATTCTCAAAATGGGACATGATTACATAGGAAAGGATACACTACAGTCATGTGCCCCACAATGAATTTGAATCAAGGAAAAACCACATAGACAACGGTGGTCCCATGGATTAAAATGAAGCTGAAAAATTGCTATTTCTTGGTGATGTCACCCCTATTGCCCCATCATAGGGCAATGCATTGCTCATGTGATTGTGGTGATGCTCGTGTGAAGAAACATACTGTGCTGCTAGCTGTATCAAAGGACAGCCCAGACAATTGTATGCAGTACACAATATTTCATGAACAACTGTCCCGGCTTATTTTTACTACACATTTTAGCATTCTTTTCGAGTGTCCTCTTTCTATTTATAAAGAAGTTTGCTGAGAAACACTACGCCCTGTTACGCCAGCAGCAGCCTTATCCATCTCTTGTTTACCTCCTCTCTTGATCGAATCATTTCCCTTGTGCTTGATTTAATCTTGAGCTGTTTTGTTTATCATGGCCCCTAAACATACAAAATCTACTGCTAGTCAGAACCGGTTTGGCTCAGTGGATAGAGCATCGGCCGGGGGACTGCAAGGTCCCAGGTTCCATTCCGGTCAAGGGCATGTATCCTGGTTGCAGACACATCCTCAGTAGGGGGCGTGCAGGAGGCGGCTGATCGATGTCTCTCTCTCATCAATGTTTCTAACCTTCTATCCCTCTCTCTTCCTCTCTGTAAAAAATCAATAAAATATATATATTTTTAAGTCTACTGCTAATATTGTCAGATCACATCTAGTGACTGACCTGGAAGTGAAATGAAAAGTGATTAAAGACTATAAAAATGAAACTCAGTGATCGTTATTGCTTGCCAGTTAGGCACATCCTATTCCACCATATCTACCACCTAAAGAATAAGAACCAAATGACAGATCTGCTGGATTGAAGACAATACTAGCAAAATTTTGAGAAAGGCCTACATCAGACCTGGAGAAGCTTCTAACACCAGGACAGAGGACAAGATACAGCAGTGTGTTTCTCTCAGCGCTGTTACAATCACTGCCAAAGCAGAAAGTGTGTGTGCCAGGCTAAAAGAAAGCCTGAAACTGACCACGGTATCGAATGTACTGCTCGCCCTGGAATTGTTCTTCATCACATAATGTGCAAGTGAGGAGTGAGTCTGCAAGGGCCTATCTGAGAGCAGCCAAAGAATTTTTGGAAACTCTAGGTAAGCTGACTGGAAGAAAGTTGCTTGCCAGAGCAGATGTTCGATATGGATAAAGCCTCCCTATTCTGGAAAGGACTGCTTATTATTATTTATAAGAAGACCTAGTTAATGCCAGGTTTCAAGGTGATTAAGGACAGAATAACAGTCATACTTGGGAGCGATACTGTAGGTTACAAATTGAAGCCTTTTGCGATCTGGCACAATGAGAATCTTGGGATCTTCCAGCAGATCAGCCACCACACACTGCCAGGGTATTCCAGGAGCAATAGGAAATCATGGATGACCTAGCTTCTCTTTCAAAATGCCTCCTGAATGGCTATGCCAGTGAAATGGAGAATAATGTAACTTTCAAGATCTAGGTTATGGTTAATAATGCTCCCAGTCATCCTCCTTTTATTAATGATCTTCATCTGAATATCAAAGGGGTGTTTCTCCTTCCCAACACCACCTCTTTGATCCAACCAAGGGATCTCGGAGCGAAAGCAGACTCTACCTGAGAAGGACTACGACCTGAGAAGGACTTTTGCTCAGGTTTCCTGCAACTGACAAACACACTGATGTATGCCCTGAACGGTTTGGCTCAGTGGATAGAGCATTGGCCTGCAGACTGAAGGTCCAGGTTCGATTCCAGTCAAGGTCATGTACTTTGGTTGTGGGCACATACCCAGTAAGGAGTGTGCAGGAGGCAGCTGAATCGATGTTTCTTTCTCATCGATGTTTCTAGCTTTCTGTTCCTCTCCTTTCCCGTCTGTAAAAAATCAATAAAATATATTTAAAAAAAAAAAAAAGACACCGATGCAGTTCCGGAAGCATTACATCTATGACTGCAGCAAGAACCTCGCGGGGGCCTGAGCTGATGTCACCAAGGAGTGTACAATTGGCATCTGGGAGAAGACATTCAAACAGTCTACCCCTGACTTCAAAGAATTTGCCAAGGATGAGGAGGTTGCAAAAATCAACATGGCTGTCGTTGAGAGAGCAAACAACTTTAACCTGGGTGAGGAGCTCCTGAGGTGGTTCCAGAGGGACTGACTAATGAGTTGTTGGAACTGAATCGGGAAAATACAGCTGAAGAAGAGGCAAGAGGAAAGGAAACTGCTAGACAAGAAAAGAAACTAAGGGAAATTCACTGTGATGGGTTTAGCAGACTTCAACGAGCTTCTTAAAAATTTAAAAACATGGGCCGAAACTGGTTTGGCTCAGTGGATAGAGCGTCGGCCTGCAGACTGGGGGCGGTCCCAGGTTTGATTCCAGTCAAGGACACGTACAGATTTGCAAATTTATTTAAGTGGTATTGTTCCAAAAGAATCAAAAAGGTTTTTTTAATTTAATAGTTTATAAAATACATTTCTAGCAACCTAAGGTTAATTTATTATAGAAGAAAGAAGAATATATTTTATAAATGTCATGTAGCCTAAGTGTATAGTGTTCAGAAAGTCTACAGTTGTGTCCAGTAATGTCCTAGGCTTCCACATTCACTTACTCAATGACTCACCAGAGCAACTCCCAGTCCTGCAAGCCCCATTTGTAAGTGCTCAAACAGGTGCACCATTTTTATCTTTTACTAGAGGCCCAGTGCATGAACTGGTGCATGGGTGAGGTCCAGCCGGCCTATTGGCAGGCTGGGGTAGCGGGGAGGGGGAGGGACTGTAGGCAGTTGGCCAGCCGGCCCCACCCCCTGGTCAAACTACTGGTTGAACTCCCAGTCTAACTCCCGGTCAAGGGAACAATTTGCATATTAGCCTTTTACTAGTATTATATAGGATACCCTATTTGTACTGTATCTTTGCTATGTTTAGATAGATGTAGATACTTTCCTTGGTGCTATAATTGCCTATAGTATTCTGTATAGTAGCATGCTGTACAGGCTTATCGCCTAAGAGCAATAGACTATATCACATGGCCTAGGTCAGTGGTCGGCAAACTCATTAGTCAACAGAGTGGCAAACCGAGATTCACGAGCCGAATGTGGCTCAAGAGCCACAGTTTGCCGACCACTGGCCTAGATGTTTAGTAGGCTATGCTATCTAGGTTTGTATAAATGCACTCTGTGATGTTTGCACAATGACAAAATCATCTGGTGACACATTTCACAGAATGTATCCCTATCATTAAGCAATGCATGATTGTGTAATCAAGTTAGCTAGCAATGAAATTTTATTAATTTGCATGCTTTACTTGTAAGAGTCAGTATAAATTATTATGTTGTTCTCCCTCACATAATCTCCTTTCCAAATGCTGCTTTGAGAATAAATTTTAAAAAAATAGATTTACTTCTTTAACTTCTTTCATCTCATCTCCCAATATGCTACTGTTTTTCTAGGTTGAAATATATCTATAACATAAAACATAATACAAGATTGTTTTTTATGATTGAGTAGATTAGGCTATAAAAGTATATGAGAGCCCTCCATACACAGTAAATTAACCTTTGAAGAAGAAATAATGAAGAACTCTATGATTGCTGCCAATCTACCCATTGTGATCAGGATTTGTTGGTCTATTGGGCCTTGCAACTTTTTAAATTATTGTTTTAGCTGAGACCGGTTTGGCTCAGTGGATAGAGCATCGGCTTACAGACTGAAAGGTCCCAGGTTCGATTCCGGTTGGGGGCATGTACCTTGCTTGCGGGCACATCTCCACTGTGGGGCGTGCAGGAGGCAGCTGATCGATGTCTCTCTCTCATCGATGTTTTTGACTTTCTATCTCTCTCCCTTCCTCTCTGTAAAAAATCAATAAAATATATTTTAATAAAAAAAATTATTGTTTTAAATGATATATCCAGAACAGTCTTTTAGGAGAAATGTTTGTTTAGGAGAAATGTAAGTTTGACGGTGCTCAGAATCCTTATGGATTTAGAGGAAGGAGTAAGTCATGAGACCTTCTTGTAACCATTGACTTAGACAAGACATTAGAAAATCCGATTATGACTATGAGATTGTAGCAAATACCAAGTTAGAGGGGACCTTGGTGGGGGTGTTGCTATGAGTTTATCTGATATTCAAGCCAGGTTTCAGAGACTTGTGACAAAGGCCAGCTCTGATCCCAAAGATTCTTGCAATTTGATGTTGATTTAAACCAATACATTTGTAAATTTCCACAGGGCCAGCAGCGTCCATAGGGTAGGCAGTGCGGTGTTTCTAAACTAGGCTACTGATTTTCTCCCTGTCATTTGGGTTTTCTAACATACTTTACTATAAATCAAAAAAATGACTTTCATCTCATTTTAAAGTGCTTTTTATGTGGAAAATTTATTAGATCTCTTCCTATAACGATCTCTGTGTCCTCTCTTCCTTCTGTAACTCTTTAAGCAGCTGTGTCTGTGAGCCAGTTTGGCAGGATGTGTTTGATACTGTGGAAACATCTGTGCCTGAAGGCAATCGGATCCGGATATTTATTTCCAGTCCCTAAGTAAGACCGCAGGAATCTGGTGGTCTTTCTCGAAATGCTTGTTTCAGGAACAATATACTGTACTGTTGCCTGGTTTAGGAGTTTCCTAAAATCTCAATTCTGAAGCTAGAAGTCTTACTCTATTCACATTTGGCTCTGGCTCTAAGTGAATGATGTGGATTCTATTTAGCAGTTGAAATTGTTTTAATTGAAAAAACACAGGACTGATATTCTAAATATCGACAATCTCCAAGTGTTTAATCTATCTTTTTTTTATGTTTAAATCTTTGTGAGTCTCTGGGTTGTTGTTTTTTTAACATTTTATATTATTTATTATTATTAATAGAATATGTTATATTATTGTTAATACATATTTTATTTTGTATTTTTATATTGCTGGAATTACATGCAATTCTATTTAAGGTACTTTTTAGTTTTACTTACTTAAGGTTACACAGGAGGCTAGGGTTGTGTGTTGTTTAGGTACTTTTTAAAAAACAGCTTTATTGAGGCATAAAATAAATTGCAGATATTTAATGTGCATAAATTGATAAGTTCATGACATATGTATGTGTCTCAATGTAAAATATCAATATCAGAATGATAAACATATTCATCATGAGCTTCTGTTTTTATATCCTGCTGTGTACGCCACATAATGTTTCATGCATTCCTGCTCCTGTTCTTGGCTCTAAGTTTATATACGTACTTAAGTAGACTTTTTACAAAGGCAGGGATTCCACCAACCTTTATAATAGAGATTCCCAGACCTCACCCTCAAAGCTTCTGGTTTGGTGGATCTGGCACAGAGTCTATAAAGCTACATGTTTGTCAAACCCTTCTGCTCAGTTTTGCTGTGAACCTATAACTACTCTAAAAATAAAAACGATTTTTAAAAACTGCAAGTATGTTAAAAAAAAAAGTAAGAACACACACACACACACACACACATACACACACACACACACACACACACACACATCAGTGATTTGGATGTAAGCTCACTTTGAGAACCCCTGGAAATTTCTCTAATACTGACATTATGAAGCTTGGTGGCTCCATTGTCTAAATCTCTCTGGTTCCCTCTAGTGGACTGAAATAAAATGCACGTATTCATCTAAAAGCAATTATGAGCTGAAACGAGTGTGGCTCAGCGGATAGAGCTTCGGCCTGCGGACTGAAAGGTCCCAGGTTCGATTCTGGTCAAGGGCATGTATCCTGGTTGCAGGCACATCTCCAGTAGGGGGCATGCAGGAGGCAGCTGATGATGTCTCTCTCTCATCGATGTTTCTGACTCTCTATCCCTCTCCCTTCCTCTCTGTAAAAAAATCAATAAAATATATTTTTTTAAAAAGCAATTATGAGAGTGAAATTAGGTTAAAATGCATGTAAAGACAAATTATGAGAGGAATTCAGAAAAAGGCAATCAACACCCCAATGAAATGGGTCTTGGGTGGAAAAACCCCACCATCTCTGCTTCCGGGATGGCTCTCCCGGGGTAAGCCCAGCTTGGCACTGGGTGGGTAAGCCACAAGCAGCGCTCTCTCTCTCAGTGCTGTCCCTGCAGATTGTGACTGCCCAGGCACAGCGCTCCAATGCTGTTAAACCTCCTGAGGACCTCCCAGCCCTTTTACAACATCTTGGGAAAGAAAGGGAAACACTTAATTTTACTCTACCTTTGAAGTACGTACACTAGTTTTTGTCAACTCTATTTCCAATGCCCTATGTCTGTTATTATTTATTATGCTGCAGATCTTCCATGTTTGGGATCTCTAGCATGTAGAACATTCTTTAAGAACAAAATGCTGTATTAATGACTGCAAATACATGTTTCTGCAAAATGCCTATGAACACCATCTTTAAAATGCCATCCATGCAAAAAGATAAATATTCTAGGAGTCCACTCATACGAGGTGTCTAGAGTAGTCAAATTCCTAGAGACAGAAATAGAACATTGGTTTCCAGGAACCAGGGGGAGAAGGCAGTGGGGAGTTGTTTAATAGATATTGAGTTCTGCTTTTGCAAGATAAAAAGCGTTCTGGAGATTGTTGTACAACAATGTGAATGTACTTAACGTGACTGAACTGAATACTTAAAATGGTTAAGATGATACATGTTATTGTATGTGTATTAAAGGGGTTCAGAATATGTCAACCTAAAAGATGCCACTTTGGCATATTGATTATTTTGAATTAAAAGTACATAAGAAACAGCTGATAGCAAAATGAAAGGTACTCACCTCTCCCAGGAGCGTAGAAGGCACCCTATCACCAGAGACAGGGAATTGAGGGCCCAGAAAGCTATATAAACAAACCTTGTTACTTCTTCAGCAATTTACTGCCCCAGCTCAAACCCCTTTGTCTTTTCAATTCTTCACAAACTATTGTTATTTTGTTGAAAAGGTATGAAAGCTTCCTGTGTTATAGTTCCTTTGAGTATCATATTTGTATGGGGCTTTCATACATACAAAATTAAGTTTGGTTTTCTCCTGACCTATGTCAATTTAATTATTAGACCAGTCAAAGTACCTAGAAAGGGAAAATGTTTTACCCCTACAGTGATTTACATGATGTTTGTTTGTTTTTAATGTCATTCATGATTGAAAAAAGAGGCATTTCAAACATTTAACTTCCGGGTTGAGGGTTGTCTGGAAGGACCCTCCCTTTGCCCTGGCATCTGCTCTCTCTCCGCTCTCCATCCGTTACCTGTTATCAGTTTCTGTCCTAGAGGCTGGCATGGATAAGGCTGTGGTTGCGTTCTTGACCAAAGAGAGCCCAGCAATTGGTCAGAAGCTGGGAGGAGAGCAACATAGAGGTGCTTATGTCCCTGGTTCCCTCTTAGTGAGGTCACCTGAACTGGCTGAGTCCCTGGACAGAAGGTGACCTGCCGTCTTTGACTCTTTCCCCTCCAGCTTCTGGTATCCTCTCCACTGTCTTGGTCTTCAGACCTGGGGGTGGTGGTGACAACCCCCTGTTCAAAGCCCAGGGTCCCATACTATTGTGATAATTTCCCTGCCCCAATTTTTGCATTCATCTCTTTGCACATGGACCCCCTAAACTACCCTCATTGGAATGTGCCATCAGTTCCCTGCTGGGCCCCTGACTCATGCACCCACTATGCAGCAGCTGTTCCTTCAAGGCCACATCCGAACTTCTACTATCAGACTTCCTCCTGGCTGGAGTGCTACTTCCTGGCACAACTGCCTGGTGGCCCACACGATGAGGAAGATTCTGGAAACTCTCCCTCAGTGGGTTCAATGCTGGCCTATGGACCCCCTATGGAATCGATCATACCAACTCTTTGGGGAATTCCAAAGTAGTTTGCCAGGTGTAGGTACAAATTTGTAGATATGTAATTTATATACCAGAAAATGCAAAATCTCCAACACTGTTAAGCAAATGTAACTAGCTCTTCCATAAATGGAAGGAACCAAACCTGAAGAAAAAGGCTATAATATTTCATTATTGGACTTGCTTTTAGCAGGCCACAACAGTAATTGTTAGTCATGCATCTGTCGATTGATTGATTGATTGATTGATGAAGCTGGCTGAAACCAGACTTGTATACAAATTTTCTGAAAGCTTATTCCAAAAAAAGCTGCTAATAAATGTTAGGGCCTGGAAGTAAATTACAATTTCTAAATATCAAGCTACAACAGTATTTATTTTATAATATTTATAAACAACAACTTGCAAAGCTTTTGTAACATTAGCTTAACCATGAATATTCTCTCCAAGACGAATTAAATGGGAGTTTTAGGGCTCTGTTGATCCCAGGAATTCTTATGCAAATCTGAGTTTTTCTGGGCCAATGGGTTCCTCACTTTTCACCAGAAACATAACCCCAAGAAAGCTAAAAGCAACTTTTACACCGAAAAGGTTCTGCGGTTGTGTCCCTTTTTACAGATGGATAATCACTGCTGAAGTACTTTAAAAATGTAAAATAACATAAACCATTTGGGTCATGGTGTATTTGATCTTCTAAATGGACCATTAGTTCGTTCTTGACTTTACTATGTCTTTTCAAGTATTGGCTACAACAGCTGGAAAGATGAGACCTCTACTATCAGGGTGGAACTTACTTTTGGTGCCCATTATCATTTAGATGAACCCCTTGTAAGCACTGATTTCAGCATGACTCATTTTACGAGCATATAAAACTATCAACGTTTTAATAGAGTATAAGAAAGCTTTTACACCCCAGGTAAAATTTTATAAATGTCGATTTTTTTGAAATTACTCTTACAGACAATCAACGTAGGGCCAATGGACTAATTATAATCATTATTACCCTGATTTAAACATTTAAGAGATGCTGTCATAGGCTTCCACAAAACTTAATTCTAAAAATACATAACATATTGCCAATCAGTAAAAGTTGTTGAACTTATACGATGAACTTTAATACTGTAAAGCTCTTTGCATAGTTAACATCCATAAGAAATCTTCAACACGGTGGCAAAGAACTGAAGTAATAATAACCCTGCTGGAATATAAGTTGTTTATAGGATGCGAAATGAAACCAAATGAAATGAAAAGATAAAAATCCTTTATCCCGGCCAGTGTGCTCAGTTGTTGAGTGTCGACCATGCACCAAGAGGTTGCTGGTTCAATTCCCAGTGAGGGGACATGGGCTTGTGGACTTGATCCCCAGTGGGGGGCGTTCAGGAGGCAAATACTGATATTTCTCTCTCATCAATGTTTCTCTCTCTTCCTCTTCCTCTCTAAAATCAATAAAAACATATATATTTTAAATCCTTTAAATTAAAATTTTTCCTTGGCTGTGCCACACCAGCACAGCTAAGAATTCGGCGAGCCTGAAGGAAGGCCAGAGAAGGATGAAGAAAAAACAAAGAGAATAAGCTGGGTCCAGGTGGATCTTCTGTGCATGACTGAGACCACAGAACAGATCCCGACTGCAAGCTGATGCTTTATTTTATAGTCAGAGGTAAACAAGGTAATTTACAATGTTCTTTTAAGTTTCACTTGTTTTGGCAGCACTTGCTGCCCCTCCCACAGCCTATTAGGCACCCAGGAAAGATCTAGGGAGCAATCACAAGATCATGCTTAATTATGCTGGGACTTGTTTGCAGCTTTGCCAGCAGGTCAGTCCGAGGCTTTACTCTATAACCACTCCCTACATCTTGCCCTTTTTTAATTTTAAGCTACTAAAAATGGAAGTAAAACTTAAACATCAAGAACAAAGTTCTGACTATTAAAATATTAACAAAACAATGCCAATGCAAAACCGAATAACAAAACAATGCCAATGTAAAACCTAGACATGGTTATTAATAAAACAATGCCAATGCAACACTACAATAATAGAGAAATCAAACTACAGTAACATTTTTCTACTAAATGAAAGTTTCTTTTGCTGATTTACTCAAGAGTTCTTGGACTTAGCTGTGCAAGAGTTTGCAGAAGACTGGCAGCTAACCAATGCTAGCATAGCCAGAAACATGATTGAGGGAGTAATTCCACTTCTTGCTTTTCTGGCATCTGCTCAGCCTCAGTTGTTAACTTCTTCAGCTGACCCCATGTTGAAACCTCAGTCATTTTTATAGCCTTCATCATCTTCCTTTTCCTCTTTGCTGTCATCAGGGCAACTCTCAGTCCTTTGAATGATGGGACAAGGAGTTTCTCTGGGTCCATTATGGTGATATACTTAACACTCTGGCACCCAAATTGCCTGCACTGTTCCTTCTAGAAAGAAACCAACACAACCTCTTCTCCACATCATACTGGATCTGGTCCAAACCATTGTCCAGTTTGTGCATCCTTCCATCGGGCTAACCCCATGGGGGCTATTGTATAGGAGGCCCGATGCCTTTCAGCTGCTGTATGACCCTCTGCATTGCAATTAAAAAAATTTAAAGTATAAAGAACATGACCAAGTTTGTTTTGAGGTGACACATAACATCTGTCTCCCCCTTTCTGTTTTAGTAACTGCATTTTAAGAGTATGATTTGCTCTTTCCACTATTGCTTGATCTTGAGGGTTGTTAAGGGATAGCAGTTTTATGACAAATTTGATATTGCTGACAAAAATGTTGAAAAGGCCGAAACTGGTGTGGCTCAGTGGAGAGAGCGTCGGCCTGCGGACTGAAGGGTCCCAGGTTCGATTCCGGTCAAGGGCATGGACCTGGGCAGCTGGCACATCCCCAGTGGGGGGCGTGCAGGAGGCGGCTGATCTATGTCTCTCTCTCATCGAATTTTCTAACTCTCTATCCCTCTCCCTTCCTCTCTGTAAAAAAAAATCAATAAAATATATTTTTTTTAAATGTTGAAAAGCAGAACTAGTGTATGCAGGGTCCATTGTCTGTCTTTAGCTTTCAGGGAGGACCTAGTACCTCAAAGGCAGCTAGGCAATGATTAATTACATGCTTGGCACTCTCTCCCATTTGGGGAGTCGCAAAGATAAAGCGGGAATAGGAATCTACATTAACATGTACCCTCTGTGCTTACCAAATTCCGGTATGTGGGTGACATCCATTTGCCAAATTTCATTAGGTTTAAGACTCCTAGGATTAACCCCCAATGATTGTACAGGGCAATGAATGACACACTGAGAGCATTGCTTAACAATTTGACGAGCTTGCTCCCTAGAAAATCGGAATTGTTTGCATAAGGCCGCAGCATTTTGATGATGCGAAGCATGGGAGGACTGGGCAAGCGAAAACGGGGTAGCCTCTTGCTTTACAGCCAGGAGGCGATCAATAGCGTCATTGCCTGTAGCTAATGGAGCAGGGAGACCTGAGTGAGATCAGATATAACCAATAAAGCAGGAGAATTGTCATTCTCATGAATGACTTTTTAAAAGTTGAAAAATAAATGAGAGAGTTCCTCTGAATTAGTGTGCCCTATAATAGCCGTTTCAAGTAGTTTGGCCATACTTCCCTCATAGGCACTATCACCATATAGGTTAATGGTCTCCATAGCAAAATCTGTCAGGGCACTGATAAGAGCTTGTATTCTTACCCGTTGTGCTGAAATATGAGGGGTTTGAAGAACCTTTTGCACCTCTGCTTTTCCAGAACTGGATCCATCTGTAAAAACGGTTAATGCCTAAGGTAGAGGTGTGACTTCATTATTGTTGGGAAGGTAAAGGTAGTAACTGAGAGAAATTGTAAAACCTTATTTGCTGGATAATGGTTACCAATCTGTCCGGAGAAATTAGCAAGTGCAACTTGGCAATTTGTGGATTACTAGCAGAGCCAGTCTTGCTGTGTAGGTGTGAATGGCACTATAATAAGGTCAAGGTCTTGGTCCACTAATTGGCCTGTTTGAAGGCGGGCTCGAGCTATTAGCTGGGAAACTGAATCAAGGAAAGGAGTTAATCCCTTCGTTGGAGAATGAGCCAAATATAGCCATTCAACAACTCCAGGAGCTTGCCAGTGATCCCAGTGGATGTGGGGAGAATTGAAACCTGTAAGGGAAGGGAGTAATCAATTCTAGTAAGTCATGCTGAACTTAAGGCATCCTCAGCTTTATGTAAGACTGTCCTGGCTTCCTCTGCCAAGCAATGTGGGAATGATGGAGATGAATCTCTTCTTAATATATGAAATAAAGGGGCTTAAGTCAGCAGTGGATAATTTTAAAGCAGGTCAAACCCAGTTAATACCTCCTAATAATTTCTGGAAGCCATTTAATGTAAATAAAGTGTCAGTCCGAATTTGAATTTTTCTGAGGTTTTATTGTTTTTCCCTCAATAATGCTGCCAAGAAAAGAAAAAGGAAATGTCCTTTGAACTTTTTCGGGTGCTGTGCATAATCCAGCACAATCCTGAAAATCTATATAGATGTTATTTAGATGCGTTTCATTTTTATGAGCTAAGAGAATGTCATCCATATAATGAATAATGGAAGCCTCGGGATATGTTTTCCTTATGGGATGTATGGCTGCAACCACTAAATCCTGACATAAGGTAGGACTATTGGCCATGCCCCGAGGCAATACTTTAGCATATCGCCACCCACCAGCGCTGTTCCCTTGCTTCCTCCAATCCTCAGTTATATTTGGGAGAAAGCGCATTGTCCGGAGGGCTCTCTCCCCCAGGAGCTGTAACCCCAGGGACTGGAGGGGGCAGTAGAGGCACTTGCTGGAAACCAATCATTGTCTCACTAATAGAAAGTGTGGACAAGGAACCTGAAAGGCTGGTCAACCTTGAAGCCCTGAAAGGTCAGAGCCAGCCACCCCCTATCTAATTGATACTATACTTGATCTTAGCCAAAAGGCCGAGAATCGATGGCCCCCTATCTAATTGAGACAGTGATAGCTGAAGTAACTTCCCCGCCAGATAATCATGTAAATCCTTACTGATAAAATAATCTATCTGTTACTGAAATTGTCTGCTTTAGGGCAAAGGATGTATCCTAAACCTGAATAAAAGGGATGGAAAGGCCAAAGGAAGGCGGTAGTCTTCCCACTAGAGCAGTGGTTCTCAACCTGTGGGTCGTGACCCCTCTGGGGGTCGAATGACCCTTTCACAGGGATCACCTAAGACCATCAGAAAATGCAGATATTTACATCACGATGCATAACAGTAGCAAAATTTCATGGTTGGGGGTCACCACCACATGAGGAACTGTATGCAAGGGTCGCGGCCTTAGGAAGGTTGAGAACCACTGCACTAGAGGAAGGCTCCCACCTGGCCCCCCAATATTCCTAAATTAATTCTTTTCTAGTCCCTCTTTTCATTTGCCTGTGGCCTCCTCCAGAACCCGAACCCTGAACCGGGAACCTTAACCACGCAGGATGTGAAAGGGGCTCCCACAGCATGGATGGAGGAGTCAGAACCCTTTAGTACCTTCCTCCATCTGTCTTGATTCCCCTGCCACATTCCTCTACTCCCCTCTGGAGTGGGCTCTAGGCAGTCCCGAATCAGGGACCCCAAACAGAAAGGAGAGGCAGGCATTTCCTCTGGACCTTCAGCTCTATCATGATCGCGAAGTGCCTCTATATTTACCTTTTCTTCCTCAGAAAACCATGGGCAGGTTTTACTCACAAAATCCAAAATATCAAAATGCTGCTCATTCCTCACAGAACAGCCCCTTGCTTAGAGCATGGCCTTAAGCACGGATCTGCATACATTCTTTTCCTCCATCCTGAATTTCCCATGTTTTACAGCTAGCTAGTGCTACACCCCTACCTGAATGTGTGCGAAAGCCTTGGAGCCTCCTTTCACTGGCGATTGCAGGTCCCTCGCACTCAGGTCCACATGGAGTGCCACTTGGGCTGAACTCAGCCTTGTGTTGGGCGCCATTCATGCCATGTCAGCACAGCCAAGGGCTCATTGAGCCTGAGGGAGGGCCAGCGAAGGATGGAGAAAAGACAGACACAGAGAATAAGCTGGGTCCAGGTGGATCTTCTGTGCATGACTGAGACCACAGAACACATCCAGACTGCAAGTTGATGCTTTATTTTATAGTCAGAGGCAAACAAGGTAATTTACAATGTTCTTCTAAGTTTCACTTGTTTTAGCAGCACTTACTGCTCCTCACACAGCCCATTAGCCACCCAGGAAAGATCTAGGGCAGTGGTCGGCAAACTCATTAATCAACAGAGCCAAATATCAACAGGACAAGGATGGAAATTTCTTTTGAGAGCCAAAAACTGACTTCTGCACATGGGCCACAAACTTTCAATCGCACTGTACGTGCGTGCCCACACGTGGTATTTTGTGGAAGAGCCACACCCAAAGGGGCCAAAGAGCCACATGTGGCTCGTGATCCGCAGTTTGCCGACCACTGATCTAGGGAGCAGTCACAAGATCAAGCTTAATTATGCTAAGAGGGCTGTGCCCTTTAAGCTGGGACTTGTTTTCGGCTTTGCCAGAAGGTCAGTCCTAGGCTTAACCCTATAACCTCTCCCTACACTTTGCAATCATCTTTAACTCCATAAATACTGAGTAACTAAAACTATGACTAGCCAAGCACATTTTCAATGTATAAAAGATACAAAATGCGAATTTTCCAAAACTTATAATCAGTAACATGGGACCCCTGAATAGTAATTGATAATGATTACATTTGTAATATGTAATATATTTTGGGGTTGTGCTTTGTAAATGTTTCTGTCTGAAGAACGATCTAAACCTGCATATTACAACTGGAATGTAATCCCACCATCAGCCAATGGGTGATTTAGAATTAAAAATGGAGTAAGGAGGAAACAAATGTTCCAGATATATTTTTCGACAGCTTAAAAATATAGCTGCCTGTATTTATTTCCTAAACACCTATTCGTCTCACCAAGGATTATGTGACCAAAATATCTATTCATACTACTTATAGTGTCGACAGCAAGTTGTCAACATAAACAGCAGAGGTTTAAAAGCATCCGCAATAAAGTGAAATAAACCAGTCAATGAAAGAAAAACACCACATGATCTCACTCATTGGTGGATAATAAAGAACATTGTAAACTGATGAACAAAAGAATAGATACAGAGGCAGTAAAGCATCAAACAGGCTGTCAAATTACAGTGGGAAGGTCAGGGAGAGGTGGGGGAGGTAAGAGATCAACCGCAGGACTTGCATGCATGCATATAAGCATAACCAATGAACACAAGACACTGGGGGGTTAGGGTATGCCTGGGAGGGGGGGGCAATGGGAAGATATGTATACATGTAACACATTAATTTTAAAAAATTAAAAAATAAAAGCACCACCAATCCCTGAATCCCCCCCAGGAGCCCCTTAAGGCGAGGCATTTTCCCACTTTCCTCTGGCCACTGGGGCTAGAAGATTCCTACAGGGAGGGCTGTCCACCTGGGACTTCTAACAAGACCGTAACCCCACACAGAAACAGCAGTCCTCTTAGGTGATGATGGATCCGTTAACGCACTTTAAAATAAAAAAGGTGCACTATACACAGTGACAGTCTACTTAGAAAATGATGACTAGAGCCCAATTCCGTTAGGTCCTGCATCACTTTCTTGGCAAAACAGAGAGTCCTGCGCTGCTCTGTTTCCCTGACGGTTCCGATCTCATGCCTTTTTGAGGAACTGCTTTGCCTGATTCTCATTCCACTCAGCCTTCTAACCTATGTACTAGCATGAAGCCAGGCTCAGTGATACATGCGATGGGTCGGTTTATACTTAAATTACCAACTGTCTCAGGGATCTGCGCTGGAATGTTGTTGTTGCTAAAACAGGCAAAGCCATACAGCCAGACAGCAGGTTAACGGTTGGCAGGGGCTGAGGGAAGCAAGGGAGCGGGCAGTGACAGCTAATGGGTACCGGGTGATGTTGTTTGTTTGTTTGTTTGTTTGTTTTTTGAGCTGATAAAACATTCTAAAATTAGAGAGTGGTGATGCTTGCACAACTCTGTGAATATAATAGAATCAGTGAATTATATACTTTAAAACAGTGGTTCTCAACCCTTTAATACAGCTCCTCATGTGGTGGTGACCCCAACCATAAAATTATTTCCGTTGCTACTTCATAACTGTAATTTTGCTACTGTTATGAACTGTAATGTAAATATCTGATATGCAGGATGTATTTTCATTGTTACAAATGGAACATAATTAAAGCAGAGTGATTAATCACAAAACAATATGTAATTATATATTGTGAAATATTTATTTCTAATTACAAATAAATGAAATGTTGTCTTGAATCATGGTGTAGCATGGGTAACAGTCTTAATATAACAACAGTAAACTACATTGCTACATTTTGCTACACCGAGGAGTGTGTGTGTGTTGGTTCCTAAGACCATGGGAAAGAGGTGTTTTCCAATAGTCTTAGGCGACCCCTGTGAAAGGGTTGTTCGACCCCCAAAGGGGTTGCGACCCACAGGTTGAGAACCGCTGCTTTAAAAGGATGTTCTAGAGAATATTAGAATTATCTAGCAATAAGGTTATTATTTTTTAAATAGAGTAACATAAAAGTGCTGCATCTACCTCTTTTCATCTTTCCTGATATTTTACATCTATTTCTCAATACACTTTCAATCTTTTCTAGGCATGTTTCCTTTTTAAAAAAAATAGTGTGACTATCTCAAGTAATGAAACAGGATTTCAGTCATTTTCCTGATTTTATTCCTAAAAGAATAATATTTCCTTTCTCTTTGGAGCAAGGCTTGTCAGATGGGCTCCTCAGGAGAATAGCTTCTGGGCATCTCAATCACGTGTTGGGGTGGAAACCCCTAAACTGATAGAGGAAAAAGGATACGGAGACTGCTATGTGTAAAACCCATTAAACGTTCCATGTCCAGAAAAGATATTCTCTTAAAATATTTTTTAACTGATTCAAACATAACCTGGATGGAAGTCATTATGTATGGCAGATTCTATATGAAATATGATCATTCAGAAATCCTATGTAATAAATCATTTTATGGATAGAGAAGGTCCCGAGGTGCTTTCTTTCCAGGATTTTAGTTAAAATAATATACATGGCCATGATATTATTATTTTGCTATGTTCTAAAATTACCAAATAACCATAGAAAATTTTTTGAATTTTCCTAAGGCTGTTAAACAGTCCAAAAACTACATCTGGTCATGCAACTATTCAGATCCATACACCAAGAAATTGCTTTTTTTAGAGAAATATGAATTATCCAAATTACCCTTTGTCGTCTTCTCTACAGTTAAGTCTGCTACACTCTTTTTTTTTCTTTTTTTTTTTTTTGTAGGACATTAAATTTCCACCTCCCTGACGCTGCCAAAACAATTTTCAGAGTGATGAGAACATGACAGTTTCTTCACCAACAGCCAGGGACCTACTTTTCCAGGACTGGAAAAAAACAGCAGTGTGTGACTACATGGCAATATAAATTACAGTATGCTCAGTTCCTGCTCTCCACAGAATTAGCTTGCTTGCTTCCCTGGAAGTGTAATATATTTCTTAAAATGATTATTATGGTAGAATATCCACAACATAAACCTTAGCATCTTAGCCATTTCTAAGTGTCCAGTTCTGTGGCACTAAGTCCATGCATATTGTGTTTTTTGTTGTTGTTGTTGTTGTTGTTGTTGTTTATTTTTTACAGAGAGGAAGAGAGAGGGACAGAGAGTTAGAAACATTGATGAGAGGGAGACATCCATCAGCTGCCTCTTGCACGCCCCCTACTGGGGATGTTCCCGCAACCAAGATACATGTCCTTAACTGGAATCGAACCTGGGACCTTTCAGTCCACAGACTGATGCTCTATCCACTGAGCCAAACCGGTTACGGCATCCATGCACATTGTTGTACAACCATCATCACCATCCATCTCCCAAGCTATTTGACCTTCCTCTGAATTGGAACACTGTACACATTAAATACTTACTCCCCAACTCCTCCTTCCCCCGCCTCCTGCTAACCACCCTTCTGCTTTCTGTCTCCAGGAAGTTGACTACTCTAGGAATTTCATGGAAGTGGACCCCACAGTATCTGTCCATCTGTGACTGACTTGCTCCACTGAGCATGGTGTCTTCTAAGACAGTCATCTAGATCAGTGGTTCTCAACCTTCCTAAGGCCGCGACCCTTGCATACAGTTCCTCATGTGGTGGTGACCCCCAACCATAAAATTTTGCTACTGTTAGGCATCGTGATGTAAATATCTGCATTTTCCGATGGTCTTAGGCGACCCCTGTGAAAGGGTCATTTGACCCCCAAAGGGGTCTCGGCCCACAGGTTGAGAACCTCTGATATAGATTGTAGCAGGTATCAAAATGTCCTTCCTTACTAAGGCTGAATAAAGTGTCTCTTGTATGTGTATCCCCATCTGGTGCATTCATTTGTCTGTGGATGGGTACCTGGGTTGCTTCTACCTTTTGGGAATTGCACATAACGCCGTTATGAAGCCAGTGTGCCAAGAGAACATTCGACTTTACAAAAGGGTATGGCTGTAGCAGTGGCAGTTTTTCATTCCTGGAGTCATCTTCCAGTTACTGGTGACAACCAGGATCAATATCACGTTTAAACAGTAGGTGGCAGCAGATATTCACTAACTAAACATAATTTCAGCCCAGCCGCTTCGTTCTGTATTACATTTTGCCCTTTCAGAGCAGGATCAACCTTTTCCTCTAGGTCTCCTACATTCCGTGAAAGGAACATTCGAAGCATTTACGTGGGTTAATTTAAAGCCATCAGTTATAATAAGGAGCACCTCAACTGTGAAATGTAAGAGACTAATGAATCAAGGGCAGTATCTGAGTGCTTAAAATTTGCTCAGCGCTTTTAACAACCTCGCCTGAAAAGCCTCATTATCATCTCCCAGCCGCATGGGGACTCTGAAACTAGGTGCTGTGTTCATGAGCGATTTGCCTCTGGCTTTTTTGCAACCGACACTTGCTAGTTGTTTACCCAATATCCTTCTCACCTTCTTCCCCAATAATAAAAAACACATTTTTATTAGGCCCCCACCTACCCTACTAGAAAACAAACAAACAAACAAACAAACAAACAAACACTATATTTCCTTGTCTCTCATGCAGCTACATGGGACAATGTGACACAGTTCTGTCCTCGAGACGCAAACTCAGGATTTGATGAACTAATGGCATTTGGGAGTGAAAATGGCAGAAAATGATTTTTATTTTTATTTTTTGAGATTGACTTTTTATTGATTGTTATTTTTTTTTAAGTACATTTTTATTGATTTCCGAGAGGAAGGGAGAGGGAAAGAGATAGAAACCCTGCCGATCAAAGGATTTGCTTTCCTGATGCAGGAGGCCCTTCCTCCTTCCTTGTCATTGCGTTGTTGTCGTTTGCTTTATCGCTCTATTTTGTGTGTTTGGTTAGTTTGCTTCTTCATTAAAACTTGGATGGGTCACAAAGTATGGAGCAGCTTTTGGAAACCATGAGACGCGGGAAAATCAAAGCCACACGTTCCACATTGCAAAGTAGAAAAAGCAGCCTGGGGAAGGTGCCTTAGGTGAGTGTCAGTCAACCCTGGGCTACCGCCTCTATCTGCGAGTAGTTGGGGTACCCACTTTCTGAGGAACGTCTCACTTCCTGCTTGGGGGAGAGGAAATATTCCCTTAATTGGTTAAATTAACATGGTCAGGTTTATGGCAGGTGAAGCGGAACCCAGCCCCTGAGTAAGATGCATGGATATTCTCAAGATGGGTAGATGAGTGAAAGGTGTGTTTAAAGACAAATACTTAACATACGTACTTGTTTTTAATTGAGAAAAGGTGCCTAGAATGTAGAGCAGAATTATATTTTTAATCAGTGTGCATCTAAAAAAATAAGCAACCAACACAGATAGTGTGTGATATTTAAAGTAAGGAGTTAGTAGGTCTTTAGGTAAATGAACGAATGGCATTTGGGAGTGAAAATAGCAGAGAATAACTTTTTTTTCTATTTATTGTTATTTTTTAAAATATATTTTTATTGATTTCAGAGAGAAAGGGAGAGGGAAAGAGATAGAAACCCCAACGATGAGAGACAATGATTGATTGGCTGCCCTCTTTACCTCCCTTCTAGGGGTCAAGCCCACAACCCAGGCATGTGCCCTGGCTTGGATCGAACTATGAACTCCTGGTTCATAGCTTGATTCTCAACCATTGAGCCACACTGGCTGGAAGAGAATGACTTTCTAAATAATAAGAGTAGATTTGAATTGCCTAATATTTCTCATAAAAATTCTCATAAATGTGGGAGTGCCTATTCATTAAAAAGATCAATTTGTCCTATTTTACCACAGTGCTAATAATAATTCATTTATGAAATGCCACAAGGTCAAGATAATTATTTTCACCCATATTCTGTTTTGTGAGAACATTTGGTGGTTTGTGTACATAACTAATAATTCTATTTGTGAAATGAGCATTTATCAACATCCGAGAGAAGGAAAATGATTCATTTTAAATAAGTAAAATGAGTGCCCAGCTGGTGTGGCTCAGTGGTTGAATGTTGAGCTATGAACCAGGAGGTCATGGTTCAATTCCCAGTCAGGGTACATGCCCGGGTTGTGGGATTGACCCTTAATAGGGGTTTCCAAGAGGCAGCCAATCAATGATTCTCTCTCCTTTTCCCTTCTTCTCTGAAATCAATTGGTATTTCTCTCTCTCCCTTTCCCTTCTTCTCTGAAATCAATTAAAAATATTTTTTTTCAATAAATAAATAATTAAAAATGAGAAAATTTGGAAAAAAAATATTCCAAAATCAGAGCACCCAATGGGACAAAACTAAACAGGTGGAGTGTGAGGAAAAGGTGGGCAGAGGCTTGACTGCAAATACCAATTCTAAGTCTGTGGCCTTAATTTCTTCCCTGTAATAAGAGCAGGTTTTGCATTTGTAAAGCGAGAGGTGGGGAATGTCTCCTGACACTTATAATTTAGATGGAGAATAAAAATAACAGAGCAAATTGTATAGCACAGTATATAATTAATGACTAAGTTACATCATTTGGAGGGTGAGTACTACAGAAATTGAGAATACTTAGGACCAAGAATAGTTGAGAAAGGTTTTATGGAGAAGTTGGGAATAGGAAGAATTTGTGAAGCAAGAAGGTTTAAAAGAAAAATTTTGCAAGTAGAAAAGTAGAAAGAAAGGAAAAGCAAAGAGATTTGAACTCAATTGATTTCATTGTGGGATGAGGAAGAAATCTTGTTTTGGAAGAGAATAGCTTTGTAGTATTGGGTCATTTTGTGGGTGTCCTCAAAAGCTAGGAAGAAAAGGTTTTGAGGTTGACTCTGAGAAGACCATCCTGTTTCCTGGAGAATACTGATGACTGGCTCCAGAATTCCAAACTCCACTCAAACCCTTGATGGTGGGAAAATCAGGTAGTATCCCAGGGTGCCTCAGATTGTCCTGAGTCTCAGCTCATGGACCAGCAGCTCTCTTCACTCTCCATCAAACCACCCATCAAGGCCTGGAATACTCCTTCTGAAGAAGAAGCCAGCCCAACCTCAGCTGTGTCCCCCTTTTTAAGAAGAAGAAAAATATCCTCAGGTGAGCATTTTTAACAAAACCCGGATATTTTGGGGTTCATTACCAAATTACAAACGTGGCTATGTGTGGGATGACATCAGATCTACCTCTCATTGAGTCACGAAAGGGGTAAGAACTGTGGCAAAGCGAAATGGCACAGTTATTTGCCACAAGCAAGTAATAATCCACTCTGCTTCAGAAACCTTCAGTTCACATTCAGGGTATTAATAAATAGAAGTTTTTTTTTAAAAAAAAACAAACTTTACAGTCCCTTGAAACCGAGGAAAGCACTATGAACAGGATTATCTGTGAGAGAAGTTACTAGCTTTGGCAGACTGTAATCATGCAGCAATTATTTTCCATATGCAGTTTATATATTTAATGTTTACTACATATAAAGTGGTGTTTTCTATTAAATTTCATTACAACTTTAAGATAACAGATTCCTCCCTTTTTTAAAAAATATTTTTTATTGATTTTTTTTTTTACAGTGAGGAAGGGAGAGGGATAGAGAGTTAGAAACATCAATGAGAGAGAAACATTGCTCAACAGCCTCCTGCACACCTTCTACTGGGCATGTGCCCAAAACCAAGGTATATGCCCTTGACTGGAATAGAACCTGGAACCTTTTAGTCCTCAGGCTAACGCCCTGTCCACCGAGTCAAACCGGTCAGGGCTCCCTCTAACTTTTGATATTCCCATGAGAGCTGTGAAAGGGATATATAGAAATATTTCACAAAGTAACCTGAATGAATTAGTCTAACAAACATATATGTGGGGTTTTTTTTTTATTTTTGGAAAAAGTTAGTCCCAATCACCAATCTCTCTTCTTACAGAATCTTTCCAATATCACCATAACTTCTCAAAGATTTTTTTCAGTGAATTTTGTGTTTACAAAGAACTTTTAATACTCTAAAATATGCCTTACCTACCAAATACTTTTCATGCCTTATTACTTTACTTATTGTCTTGACAACTTTGGGTCCTATGAGCTAACTACTATTTGTCATTTTTAGAAATGAGGAAACTGCGACACAGAAGGTTAATTTACCAAAGTCCATCCAGTTAATGAGTTTCAAAACTAAAATGAGAGCCGCGCAATTAAGTAGGTATCCTGAGTTTATTCTGAATAATTCATATGACCTCTAGTTATGAAAGTTAAATTAGTAAAAGAACCTAGTGGTATAGTCAGCTCTAGCTTTCTCTGTTTTTCAAAATCATTAGACTGTAAAAAGATAGAAAAAGACAAAAGGTCCCGCTCTGAGTAATAGCTATACAAATTATTATTTAAGATGTTCCCTCTTTAAATAAAAATCAGTTTGATTTTTTTGATAGCATTTCACTTCCTGCTGATACCCAATTCACAAATGACCATTTATAAAAAAAGCATGCCAAAAACCCAAGACAATTCTCTGACCTTGAATAATGATGCAATTTAAGTAGAGAATAGGTAATTTAATGATAATGACACTTGGCTGACATCTTTAAGTTACTGACACACAGTTAATTAAAATTAATGTTTGCCAATTAATTTACTAGTATCTTGGCAAAAAATATACTTGCTATTAGCTGTCAAAGTACAGATTATAATGGTTTGTCATATGAATCTGTTTTCATGTGTATTTCAATTTTTAAAGACAAAAACAACTTTCTTTAGATGGAAATTTTTGGAAAGACAGGAAACACAGCTAGAAAGTTAATAAGTCTGTTTTAACTACTTGTATCCCATATATATTTTAACGTATTTTAATTGTGTTTTTTTCTATCACCATTATCCCCCCCTCTACCCTCTACCACCTCCATCCACGAGTTCTTTCTTTTTTGCTAAACCCTCCACCCTCCTACCCAACATCCCCCACATACCCCAGAGCTGTCTGCTTGCTCTCTATCTATGAGTGTGTTTCTATTTTCCTTATGAGTTATATTTGTTCATTAAATTCCACATATGGTACTTGCCTTTGACTGGCTTATTTTACTTAACTTAATGTTCTCTAAGTCCATCCATGCTATTGCCAAGGGTAACATTTTTTCCCCTTTTTATGACAGAGTAGTATTCTATTGTGTAAATATACCATAGTTGTTTTATCCATTCATCTACTGATGGACACTTGATAATTTTATTTTTAAACAATTTCAGATTTACATGAAGATAGTTCAGAGAGTTTCCAATACCCCACACCCAGTTTCCTCTATTAACATTTTATGTTAATGCATGATAAATTACTGTTAACTGAAATCCATACTTGATTCAGTCTTCCTTAGTTTTTACTATTGCCTTTGTTCTATTCCAGATTCCATCCAGGATACCACATTACTCTTATTTTTATTATTGATTTCATTTTTTTATTTTTTTATTTATTTCTGAGAGGAACACAGAGGGATAGAGAGGTAGATACATCAATGATGACAGAGAATCACTGATTGGCTGCCTCCTGCATACCCCATGCTGGGGATTGAGCCTGCAATGTGGGCATATACTCTGTCCAGGAATCAAACGCTGACCTCCTGGTTCATAGGTCAATGCTCAACCACTGAGCCATGCCAGCCAGGTTACCACATTACTCCTTTTTTTTTTTTAATTGATTTCAGAGAGGAAGGGAGAGAAAGAGAGAGAGAGAACATCAATGATAAGAGAGAATCATTGATTGGCTACCACCTGCATGCCCGTTACTGGGAATCGAGTCCGCCCACTGGGATGTGCCCTTGATTGGAATCAAACCCAGGATCCTTCAGTCCACAGGCTAATGCTCTATCCACTGAGCCAAACCAGCAAGGGCCCACATTACTCTTAATAGCCATATTTCCTTAGACTCCTCTTGGCTGTGAGTTTCTTAGACTTTCCCTGATTTTTATGGCTTTGAGAGTTTTATGGGGTACTGGTCAGTATTTTGTAAAACATCTCTCTACTGAGTTAGCTTTATATTTTTCTCATAATTAGACTGGGGTTATGGTTTGGGGGAGGAAGACCACAGAACTAAGGTCCCACTTCATCACATCATATCAAAGGTACCTGCTATCAAAGTGACTTAACACTGCTGATGTTGGCTGTGAAGACCTGGCTAAGGTAGTGGTTGTTAGTTTCTATACTCTATTGTTTAAATAACACTTCTTGGGGTGACATTGGTCAACATGAATATAGATTTCAGGTGTGGGTTTCTATGTTATAAAATCTATGAGCTTCTATATTCTCAGGTTACTCCTTTTTCTTCTTTCCATAGTGCTTTTGCAAAGAGGTGTGTGGTTCACACTTAAAGAATAGAGAGCTATGTCCATTTTACATGAAAATAAAAGGAAACTTTTATGGTAAAGTGAGGCTAATAATATTTTTCTCAAGGACTGTTTTGAGATTAAATGAGATCGTTAATAAGAAAATGAATTGTGAGAAACATGAGACATTATAGGGTATTTCTATTTTCATAGAACCGACACAACCGTAATCAGGATATAGAAAAGTGTTTGTAATGTCCTAAGCAAACTAAAACAGTTAATTTGGAGAGAGGAGAAAACTAAATTAACAGATGACTTTGCAGACAACCCTGGAGGTCAGCTGTGCTTGGGGAGACAATTCGCTCACCTCTAATGACTTCTTACCTTAAGCATCTCTCAGCCTGGGGAGTTAATGCTCAGAGAGCAAACTTGAACTATAACGAGTAGATGCTGATGGGTAAATGCTCCCACCTCCTCGCCCCTTGCCGGGACTATTTCAGGTGTGTTCTGCAGTCTCTGGAGCAGCGGTTCTCAACCTTCCTAATGCCTCAACCCTTTAAGACAGCTCCTCATGTGGTGGTGACCCCCAACCATAAAATTATTTCCGTTGCTACTTCATCACTGTAATTTTGCTACTGTTATGAACTGTAATATAAATATCTGATAGGCAGGATGTATTTTCATTGTTACAAATTGAACATAATTAAAGCATAGTGATTAATCACAAAAACAATATGTAATTATACATTGTGAAATATTTCTTTCTAATTACAAATAAATGAAATTTTGTCTTGAATCGTGGTGTAGCATGGGCAACAGTCTTCATATAACAACAGGAAACTACATTACTACATTTTGCTACACCGAGGATCGGTGTGTTGGTTCCTAAGACCATGGGAAATAGGTGTTTTCAATAGTCTTAGGCAACCCCTGTGAAAGGGTCGTTTGACCCCCAAAGGGGTAGCGACCCACAGGTTGAGAACCGCTGCTCTGGAGGGCCCATAGTAGTAGTGAACCCAGTTGCTCACACCGTCACCTGCGCAGTAACAATGTACCATTTCCTGTCTCACTTTCCTCCCTCACCATGCTTTCTGCCCTCACTCTCCAAGGAAAGAACGTGCATCCCAATCCTTGTTGCAGAATCTGCTTTTGAGAAATGAAAAACGCCTCAGTTTTTCATTTTCTTAATGAAAGTGTATCCCCACATGGATTTATTTCAGCCAATGCTTTTTGTTGCTCTTTTTACAAAGGTAGCATGAGAAATCGGAGCGTAGGGCAGGAAGCAGAAAGAGGAAAAGGGGTGGAGAATTGAAAGCTAAGCTCTTTGACTTGAGTGAATACTTCTGAAAAGGGAAGCAGGTTGTGAACAGAACTGGTCAGGAGGCCGAGGTGAGAGAGAACAGTGTGAACCGCTAATGGAAAAAATAAAAGATCATGTCATCATTGCTCTGACCTCAGCGTTCCTTTAGGTATAATTTCCCCAACTCTGGACTCTTCTCATTATTGCCTCTCCTGGCCCCCACTCTTCACACTCCCTGAATTCCTCCTCTCTAACCCCATTTCTCATCCTACAGGGTGACAGACTCACACCCTCAAATGAGGAAAAGGGGAGGAGCTTCGAGCAGGACTGTGCCAAATGCACTGCTTTGTTTCTAAGTTCTGAACTTGGCTGCCTGGAGATCAGCCCTGCATCTACCGATGCCCAGGACAGGCCGGGACCTGAGAAGAGAGGACCTATCATCGCTTCTGTTTTCCTATTTTAAGTCAGTGGTCCACCGTCCTTCACCTGAATAAGTGCAATAGCCCCTATCTGACTGGTCCCCCCATCCATAAAGCTGCTTCTGTAATCCATTTCCCACAGTCACAAGAACTGTTTCCTGACGTGCAAATCTTATTATTCCATTCTCCTGCTTAAAGCCCCTCAGTGGCTCAGCATTGCCTTAAAAATAAAGTCTCAGCCTCCTTATCAAGGCAAATAAGTCCTCCTTCCTTTTCCCCCAGCAAATCCTGACATCTGTTCTGCTTTGCGACGTCATATTTTGACATCTCGTCAAATTCTTTGCTTCAGTCGTATTGTACCAGATACAGTCCCTACATGGGTTATGTCCTCTCTCAAATTCGGGGCTTCGTGCCTGCTGTCCTCAGAGCTTGCAGTCCGCTCTCCCTACCTGTCTTTAAGAATTCATTCAATCATTACCTTTTTGGACCTAGCTGGTTTGGTCCAAGAGAGAGAGCATCGGCCTGTGCAATGAAGGGTCTGTGGATTCAAGGGCACATACCCATGTTGTGGGCTCAATCTCCAGTGGGGGGTCGGGCAGGAGGCAGCCAATCCATGATTCTCTATCTTTCTCTCCCTCTCACTTGCTCTCTGAAATCAGTTTCCAGTCCTGTACTCTTTCCACTGTGTCGTAGAGACAGAAACAAAAACACCTCCTTGGCCCTAGCAAGACTTAGCTCTACAATATTAGGGAAACACCAGCATGTACCTCTGCTTAGAATGTACAGAACCCGGGAGCTGAAATGAATAGGAATCTTCCCGGAGTTGGACAAAAGCTCCCAATTCTCTTTAATGAGATTTCCTCATTAGAGCGTAAGAAGGGAGCAAACTTTCCCTGATATTTGTTTCCGGCCACCTGCTCCATTAAGAACCTGGAAGCCAGACAGCTAATGGATTTACTTTTATTTTTTAATATATTTTGTTGATTTTTTTTACAGAGAGGAAGGGAGAGGGACAGTTAGAAACATTGATGAGAAAGAAACATCCATCAGCTGCCTCCTGCACACCTCCTACTGTGGATGTGCCCGCAACCCAGGTACATGCCCCTGACCTGAATCAAACCCGGGACCTTTCAGTCCGCAGGCCCACGCTCTATCCACTGAGCCAAACCGGTTAGGGCAAGGATTTATGTTTTGAAAGGCCTATTCCAGAGCTTGGGCTGAAAACCTGGCGTCTGGGAAAAGACGGCAGCCAAATTTCAGGCTTCCTTTCTGAAATTCCAACCGTCCTGGCAGTGTTTCAAGATCTTACTCCGTCTTTACCTTGCTGGTTTAGATTTTTGTCACGAACACTGCGTCACAAAAGGGGCGGCTTGAATTTGCAAACAATCTCAGATCTGCATGATGTGTATCTGCATGCTAACGAGAAATCACAGATTACAATGTGGGGAATTCTCCAAAACTACTGCATGGAGAACGTATATTGTAAAAAAAAAAAAAAAAAAAGAGTCACAATTCTACACTTGTGAAGTTTGTGCTAAGATTGCCCCCCAAATGACCTATTTACTTCAACCTGCGGACTGAAAGGTCCCAGGTTCGATTCCGGTCAAGGGCATGTACATTGGTTGCAGGCACATCCCCAGTAGGAAGCGTGCAGGAGGCGGCTGATCGATGTCTCTCTCTCATCGATGTTTCTTTCTATCCCTCTCCCTTCCTCTCTGTAAAAAATCAATAAAATGTATTTAAGAAAAAAAAAGAAAGAAAAAGAAAACCACTTGCCTTTGAGGCGTAAGAGATGTTGGGAGGAAACCCCTACAACATGAACCCGGGTAAAAAGATGAAAATGCACAAATAATGACCCATGTGGCTCCAGCCCTGAACCCTTCAGGAGCTGACACGCTGCTCCATCTGGTCCTCGCCCTTTCCTTGGGGGCCAGCCGGGCTGCACTGACCCCGGCTCCACGGGGCTGAGAGAAGGCGGCTGGACGCCGGGGGAGGGTGGGCCGGTGGAGCCGGGCTTCGCCCAGCAGGTTACCCATCGGACGCGGCTAACCATCCTGTTTGTGCGGCTTCGGAAGCGACGGGCCGGGCAGCCGCGCAGGCGGGGGCCGGGGCCCAGCGGGTGGACGCCCCTCGCCCCGGAGGAGGCAGGTGGCCAGGCTGCGTCCAGCGGCGCGCGCGCTCCGCCGACCAAGGTGCCCACGGCCCCGCTCCTCCCGCAGAACCCCCCGCGCCCCCCGATCCCCCAGAGCCGCACGCGGGGCTGCGCGCGCGCCCCGGGCGCAGGGGTCCCAGCGCGCCCTCCGCGCGGCCCTCGGGTGCGGGGCGGCGGCGCGGGGCGCGGGGCGGGGCCTGGCTGCGGGGGGATGACGTCGCCGGCCCCGCGCGCCCTGGTAACGGCGGCCCCGCGACTCCCGCGTCCCCTTCCAGGTCCCCGCCTCCCCCGCCGCCTCCCGCTTCTCCTCCCTCCGCAGCGGCCGCCCGGCCGGGCCCCCGGTGCCCGCGGGAGCGGTGCCAGCGGGAGCGGGACCTGCGGGGCCGCCAGGCGCGAGCCGGAGGGCGGGCGAGGGCTGTCGCCGCGGCCGCCCCCTCCCGGGCGTCGTCCGTCTCCCGCGCCGGGGTCGCCCGCGGCCTCCGAGCGGCGGGGCGCCCGGTGCCGGGTCGGCGGTGACCGCCACGGGGTCGCCCGCGGCCTCCGAGGGCGCGGGGTGGCGGCTCCTGCCTCCCCGGCGCCGGTGCCCCGCGGGCCGCCTCCCCGGCGCGGGGACGGGGGCGCCCGGCGGGGCGCGGGGCGAAGATGGCGACCCCGGGCATGAGCTGGCAGCAGCCGCCGCACCACCACTACGGCGGCGGCGGCGCGGCGGGCAAAGGCGCGGCCTCGCCGCAGGCGGGGTACAGCCTGGAGTACAGCCCGGACCTGCACCTCAAGATGAGCAAGAAGATCGCGCAGCTCACCAAGGTGAGGGGGCGCCTGCGGGGGGCGCCCGGGGTGGGTGGGGGCGCGGCGGGGGGCGCACCTGCCGGCCGGCGGGGAGGCTGCGCGCCCGGCACCCCGGGGCCAGGGGGTGGCGGCTGTTTTGGGGGGGCGGGAAGCCACATCCGGAGACTTTTTAACCTCCGGGAGCCGCCGTGCAAACTTGGGTGGAAATGCCGGCGGCGCCCGTTGGTTTGCAGGAGACCCAGCTCGGAGGCGGGTTTTAATGGGGCCGGCACCCGCGCCCGTTAGGGGTGAGCGGGCTCAGAGCCACTCCGGGTCGCCTGCGTCCTGTACCCGCCAGTCATCATGGGTCCCAGGGGTCTGGCTGGCCGGCCTGTGCCCAGCGAGGCTTTGCACCTCACCGAGGGAAGCGCTCTGGTTCCCCCATCGGGACCCCGAATCGTGGGGACTTCATCAGGGTCTCCTGTTAGTTACCCAGTTCGGGGGGGAACACGCCTTGCCAGCACCGGAGGAGGATGGATGACACCTACCTGCCTGGCTTGTGGTTTTGGGGGGGGATGCCAGGAGGCACTCCTTCCCCCGACCAAGTGTCAGAGGAGCTCTAGGATGAGATGGGTCATGTCTGTGTTCCGCTAACTGGCCCAGTCTCTCCGAAGAGAGAGGATGAGCAGGAGGCGCATAGGGCCACCTGTAGTTCTGGGTGGGACTTGGTGGGGAGCATTAAGGGCCCAGTAAAAGCTGAGAAGGAGGAAGAGTTGGTGTCTGCGAAGCAAGAGCCGCATAGGTAACCCTGCCCTGTGTTAGAGCTCAGGGGCCGTCTGTCTCTCTGTACCCATTTGGTAGTTTCTGCAGAATTAGTGGAGGTGGTGCATCTTCATGCCATGAAGCTGATCCAGCTAGCCGCTTGTTGGGAGTGCTGGCATGCTGAAGCAAGGGGGCCTGGTGGGGCTGTACCCCTCGGGAACCTCAAAAGCCGGACTCTCTTTGCTCCCCAGTTCTCACGTAATTCCATGACCGGTTGGCACCTTTGAGAGACAGAGTTGGAAGAGAGGAAAAGGGGGACATGTGCGTGGAAAGGGGATGCCGAGGATAGAAAGGTTTTGGGGAAGAGATGCGACTGAGGGGAGGAAGACAAGTACCACGAAGGACGATCGGAGGGCGGATCAAATGGGAGAGACGGGCAGGGTGCACGCACTTGACTGTGCAGAGCAAGGCCACGTTGGGCGAAGTGTTGCTTTTCGTTTTATGTCAGCGCTGTCTTGGAGGCTGTGTATGTGTCCAGTTCTTACTGTTTGCTCTTGTGACAGAGGGTCCCCAAATTCAGAGAAAGATAGGCCCAAGGAGGAATAATACTATCGCACCCCAACATGTATACCTTTGGGAACTACCAGCCAGGTTTCTTCTTCTTCTTTTTTTTAATATATTTTATTGATTTTTTACAGAGAGTAAGGGAGAGGGATAGAGAGTTAGAAACATTGATGAGACAGAGAGACATCAATCAGCTGCCTCCTGCATATCCCCTACTGGGGATGTGCCCACAACCAAGGTACATGCCCGCCCCGCCTCAGCAAGCCAGGCTTCTTGAAATCGTGTTTGATCTTCAGAACATTGACGTCCAAAACGAAGCCCATGGATGTTTCTTTATTCCGATGTTCCCTTACGGTGTGTCCGCAACATCCGTTGCTCTTATCTTAGATGGTGCCCTCCAGCATCCTGCTTTAAGGAGTAGAAACCCTCAATACGTTGGTGGCGAAACTGTGCACCGTTCTGCAAAAGAAGTTTCTCATCTCTCCAGTAAACTACTCTTCTTTTTACTTACACTTTTTCAACTTCCTGTTCTTTCATCGGAAAAATAGAAAGTAACCAACTGTTTAAGATGGGAGTGTTGTTAGCAGCTGCCAGCCTCAAATCTAAGGGAGCAGGAGACTGCTCCAGGGCAGTGCCCTCATCACCGCTTTGGCACTGACCTCACCTTGACTGTCCCGTGGACTCCTGGTTTAGCGTTGATAGTTACAGTCTCTAACGCTTGCACCACCCACTCCGCTAAGCGCCTCAGACATTGAAACACTCACACCAGAGTTTCTCAACCTTGGCACTGTTGACATTTTGGACTGGACAGTTCCGGTGTTGGGAGTGGGCGGGGCTGTCCTGTGCATTGCAGGACGATGAGCAGGTGCTACCTAGTGGGGTCCAGTAACATCCACCTCCCCACCCCTTACACAGTCGTGAAGATAAACATCGTCCAGATGTTGACAGCTGTACCTGGAGTGAGAGTCTGAGGGAGCATCCCAGATTGAGAAGCACTGAGTTATACTGAAATGGCTAGGATTTCCCCCACCCCTGTCTCAGGCCTTTATTTCTAAGATAAGGCGTGAGAATGAAACGTCTGATAAATAGGGTTGTTGTTTTTTTTTTAAATATATTTTATTGACTTTTTACAGAGAGGAAGCGAGGGGGATAGAGGGTCAGAAACATCGATGAGAGAGAAACATCGATCAGCTGCCTCTTGCACACCTCCTACTGGGGATGTGCCCACAACCAAGGTACATGCCCTTGACCAGACTCGAACCTGGGACCTTTTAGTCTGCAGGCCGATGCTCTATCCACTGAGCCAAACTGGTTAGGGCTGGTAAATAGGGTTTTATTGCAGCCAACTCCTTTTAGTTTCTGAAGCATAACCATAAGAACCTGCTTCTCTAATGTACCATTCTGGAAACTCACATTTTACAATCACATACACATTGTAAATACTCTAACATACAAATGCTAGCATGAGTCATACATCAACTGTTAAACCTTACTGGTATTTGCTGTCTAGAATATTCACTCTTGATAAGTTTATTAACAAATTTACATTAGCGTAGGTTTGTTAATAAAACGGTGGCTGGAACTTGACAATAGCTTATACTTCAAAGTTAGATGTTATACAGGTAACCATTCCATTGAAATGAGTCAGTAGGACCCAACTCTTCAGCATTAGACTCAGCGTGGCTTGGTAACCTGACACACCGTCTTGAGTTCAAACTCCTGCTCTACCACCTACTAGCAGGATGATCGTGGGCAGGTCACTGAAGTCTGAGCCTCAGTTCCCTAGTCTTTAACGAGAGAGGATGATACTATAACTCTCTGAGATACCAGGCTCTTAATTCAGGCTGGTATTAAGTAAAAGAGATATCATATGCCAACAAAGTATTAGTAAAATACTGGATAATATATTTTTAAATGTTCCTTTTTTTTTTAAAGAAACCATTCTACATTTAATAGCATTATGGATATAGTACTTTTGAGAATTTTCTGCTAAACTTTAAAAAATAGGTCTACTAAATTCTCTTCTGTCTGAAAGTTTAATTTTTTTTCACATTTATTCTGCTTTGCTGTGGAACAGTATTGAAAAAATACAACATGCGTTTTGCAGAGATTTGGCTGGCTGGCTGTGAAAGGAAAAGGGTGAAAGTAGCCTATATTATAATCTTGCAAAAAGTAGGGCTCAATATGTTTTTACCTAAAAAGCCACCTCAGCTGCAGATATGTTGGTTGCGATCCTGTGTCCTAAGAACCTGACACAGCAGCCATCTCCTGGAAAGGAGAACAGTGGTCCTTTGAACACCTGTGATGTAAGAGGCACCTCGCTAAGTGTCAGGGACACAGCCGAGAGGAAGGCACAGTCTCCGCCTTTAAAGCCAGTCCATTATATGTAGGTTGCTTATGTCAGATTTTAAGAATTTCTATCAGATTCTTGAATCACGTGGTGGCAAGTTTCTGGATTTGTTAATGGCCAAAACCATCTCAGGATTGGCAGAGCAGCTGGGTGGACTGAATTCTGTTGTGTAGGATCACATTTGTGCATTTCTCTCTTCTCCACTGTGTTTAGTGCTTTGGGTTGAAAAGCAGGACTTGTGGGATGTAGTAATAAAGCAGCTTTTGCTACTCACTGTCCCTTCCAGTTTTCTCTGTGAGGTCCGTTCATCCCCTGCCCAGGGATCAACTTGACTCTTCTGGTTGTTTAGATCATGCAAATTGTTCTTCAGTAGGTAAGTTGCAAAGGTCTCAGTTTGATGGTTAAGATGTCCGGTGCCAACCAATAATAATCCCACAGCAGCTGACCCAAGGATCGAGCTTCTGCCCCGTGCCCACTCCCTAGCTCTGCCAGTTGCAAGGAGGAAGCCAGTAGTTGGGAAGGGGGCACCTCTTTTCTTCTGATTGGGCTTTCTGCTCCTGCTTTGCCAGTCCTGGTTTCTGACCCCTCCCAAGGTGGACAGCGGAGACGGGAAGCGGGAAAAGAGAAGCAGCAGATGTACTTTCTCTGACTTCCACCTCAGTTGCTCGAGATTCCTCACCTCACCCTGCTTGGCATTGAGAAGGTGTCTGAATTCTGGCTGCCTGCTTCCTCCTTCCTCAGCTTCTTAGGTCCGGCAGGGACCTTCATGTTCACTTTGCTGACATCTGCTCCTGCTCTAGTAACCTGCCTGGATGGATTTGGGTGACCCCACCCCAGCTTCCTCTGTCTCTTTCCCCCAAGGCCCACGTTGGTCAATAGGTAGCACCCATTCTTTGCCCAGGCAACCTCCGGAAGTGGTCCCAGTTCAGCCATCTCTCATTTGCCCTCACAAGCCTCTCTATCCAGCTCCTCATCCTCTTCCCGGGGATGCATCAGGTACCAGTTCAGTTATGTTCTTCATCGTGTGTGAGACACATACCAAGCGCTTCCAGTGGTCCCATCAGAAGCTTTGCCCTGGACTTTAGTGAAGGGTAAGCATCCACCTCTACCCTTTTCCCTGGGGCAAGAACCCTTGTTCCCAGAGCACTCCCCAAGGAACACTGCTCCAGATCCTCCTCTGTAACCTGGAAGCTTCTCCTCCTGGCATCGGGGGTAGGAGGTGACACCTCTCTCTGGAGACTGCCTTTGGGAGTTTTGAGACTGTTTTGGCACCTGCTTTGGAACATCAGTTGCCTTGGGTTCTCAATAGAAACTTCCCTTTTAATATCCTGTTGTGTTCCCCGTTCACCCAGTGCCTCTCAGTTGATTGCACTTTCAATATAGTTCGGTCCACTTATCACTTGCAGACATGATGAGCATAAGGTGGAGTGCTGAAAGGCTCTGAGAGCAGCAAGTGGTTGCTCTGTGTTCCTTATGCCTAGCATTCCGTCTTCTCATTTCTCTGCTTTGACTGTAAATTCCTCAGCTTTAGAGACTGTCGCATATTTTGTGTGACTTTAGTATGAATACTTCGCACAGAGTATAAAATCTTAGTAAATAGTTATTGAAGATGATGGTGATGATGATGATGATGCTATTTCAAGTAATGTTGTTATACAGTAGAGAAAGTCAGCAGTAGTCTGAGGAATTGTGTCTGCTGGTCTCCTGGGTTCATGCTAGGTTATTTCAGCCCAGTTAAATTACTCTTACATATTTAAATGTTTATTGGCTTCCTCTTTAAACTGCTTTCATAATATACTTATATTTTTTGATACAAAAATAAAAATATAAGCACTCTATTTAAATATAAATATTATTTGTCATTTCAGAGATAGGTAATTGATATACCAGATTCTTAACAAATAAAGTCTTGGGATCAGTCATTTCATACTAACTCTGCTTTTACTGAATCACTAACTAGAATGTGTTTAGATAATACCAAAACCAGTGATATTTTCAAAAAGTCCTTTTTCTGAACATTAAGTACATGTGACTGTTCACTTGTTGGCTTGTTTGAATTACCTAGGTACTATTTATAATATATTCAGTTTTGGTTATGATGTGTTGTTTTAGCTTAGAACATGCTAAATGCGACATCTTTTTTCTTTCTTTGTTATATTGTGACTTTGCCATGTTATTGTGCAGTAGCTTGAATGTAATCTTTTTAAAAATATATTTTCATTGATTTCAAAGATAAAGGTCGAGAAGGAGAGAGAGAGACATCAATAATGAGAGAGAATCAGTGATCTGCTGCTTCTTGCATGGTCCCTACTGAGGATCGAGTACATCTCTGGTATATACTCTGACCTGGAATCGAACCATAATCTCCTGGTTCATAGGTCAATGATCAACCACTGAGCCACACCAGCCAGTCCTAAACTAAGGCGTTTACATGTAAACCTTTATCCCTTTCAAGCCATCGTTCCCATCTCGGTACAAGTGTGGGAGATTAGGCCAAACCTATGCTAATCCTGTGGCATATGCTGACCTTTCATTTCTGAATAAATTCCGTTACTTTTTTATTTCTAGCGCCTCTCTTACAAAATGAATCACAAAGTTTGACTATTTACATACCCTAGACATTGGGCTCTCTGGTCGGAAAGATTCATTTATTCTGCTGATGTGCGTCCGCATGTTCCTAAGTCTTTGCATTTTTCATCCTGTTTCCCTTTCAGCACCTTCTTACCAGAGTCTCAGTTCTTTCAGAAAACATTTCAGAACCAAAACACTCAAAAGTATTTCATTCTCATTCTTAGATCATTTGCTTAACGAAACACTATATTAAGTGTGTGTGTAATTTTGAGAGGACGTTGTGTGTTTGTGTGTGTATGGGTGTGTGCTGAATAGAGTGCTCTACTCAGGAACAAAAGACGATAGACTTAAATATGACTAAAATAGAGCATATGGGTCCATATCGTTGGTCAACTTTTGTCAAATGCCTCGTCCATAAAAGATACTTATACTAGGCACTATTTGTTAACAATATTAATTTACTATTCCTTTTTTAAAATACAAGTTTTTCTTTTTTTTCTTCTAATAGACGTGAGAAAATATGACAAGAATAAAGCAGGTGGACATTTTAATAAAATGATTAATTTTACCTGACATATGTGAAATGTTCAGTTGTGAGCAATTTTTTCTATCTGGCTTGTTTTGGGTAGAATTTTTTTTTTAATATATTTTATTGATTTTTTACAGAGAGGAAGGGAGAGGGATAGAGAGTTAGAAACATCGATGAGAGAGAGACATCGATCAGCCGCCTCCTGCACGCCCCCTACTGGGGATGTGCCCACAACCAGGATACATGCCCTTGACCGGAATTGATCCTGGGACTCTTCAGTCCACAGGTTCTATCCACTGAGCCAAACCGGTTTCGGCTTTTGGGTAGAATTTATGTATTTGGTTTTCTTAAAGAAAGTAGGCTAGTGCCTTCCACATTCTTCTTTAATTTGGGGTTTTAGGAACAACTTAAAGAATAACGGACACCTCGACAATATCCTTGTCGGGGGAGGGGGGGCGGGAATTCCAGTCTCCTGGATCCCAGGAGTTCATGGTCTCAGTAAGTGTCGGTCTCTATCGGGCAGAGAGCCACACACCCGGAGTCCTGTGCCCCAGGGTGGCAGCCAGGCCCGCCACGTGGGTCCGAGGTGTGGTGTGCTGATTAGACACAGTGTGGTTTGAATGTCAGCTTCCCTCCTCACCGGTGTGTGACCTTCAGTGTCTTAACCTCTCAGAGCCTCAGTATCCTCATCTGTAAAATGGAAATAACAAAGCCTATCTCAGAGAGTTATTGAAAAGATGAAATGGGGTGATTTGTGTAGCAGAAGTCAATAAATGTCCATTTCTACTCTTCTCTTTGGTGCAGACTCTGCTGACAGAGTCTTACAATTACGTTTTGTATGTCTTTTCCCTTTCGATGCAGATGAGTGCTACAGTATTAGGGACCACAGCTATTCAAAGTGAATTTGAGCAGCAAATAAAATACAGTTGATTCTCATTATTTGAGAGAGTCATGTAGGTATCAAGTTATTCCAGGGGAAGTACAGGGTTATGTTTCTGACACCCACTGGTCATATTTCCATCAATCAATACCTAACCTTGTTTTAGGTGCGTTTCCGCTCAAAGACACGTTATTTAAGACATATTTTTTATTGACAGTGAACTCCGGGCCAAAGGCACTGGAACTCATGCCAGAAGGAAGCTTATCTAACATACTGTGTTGGATTTTTGAGGCTGCATTTTAGAAAGTGGGTGGACTTGGAAATATGGAACCCATGAATAACAAGGATGCACTGTATCTAAAAATGGCTGCAGAACTTTGCATCTGCTGTCCACCCCCTCCCCCCGGCTCCCCCCTCTGCTCTGGTTTGTCAGCTGGTGTCACAGCCTGTGTGACTGTGACTCTTATTACCACCTTAAACACTCTCCCATGAGTAGTGACTTTGACTCCTATTATCTCCCTAAAAGATAATAAGAGGGGTGGGTGGGACAGCGGGGGTGGGAATACTCACCCTTTGTGTGTTTGCCAATCACCTAGCAGCTACCCTGCAATCATAAGCATGGGGTAAAACTGCAGACAGATTCTCTCCTTGTGTGTAAATGGTAATCTTCCTAAACTGAACCCCGGAATCTACCACCTTGCCCTAGGTCATAAAAGGAATAAAATGTATAAATTATTCCACAGGATGGAGTGAAACCTTTAAAAATATAATGTTGACGTTTTAATTTTGTTAAAGTTTTATTTTTTTAGGTTTATCATTTGCTTAAAATACGTTTGCAGTTACTCCCTTCCCAGCCCAAACTGTCGGTGTAGGAGTGGGTGTTGCTAAAAGCCTTTGTCTAAGTATCCGAGGATCCCTAAACATCTTACACTCGCTGAAGCTAGAGCGCGTTTGGTTGGAAGTTCCTGCCATGTGCCGAACATAAAGACCACTTTAAAGAACGGTTGGTTTGAATAGAATGTCTTTGGCAGATCATTACTCTTACTGGTTTCTGTCCTGACACTTCCTGCTGGGTAACAAATTACCCCTAGGTTTAGAGGCTTAAAATAACCAACATTACTTCACACACTGTGTCTGAAGTTGGGGAGTCCACTTAGCTCAGGGCTTCTCCCGAGGGGCGGTCAAGTGGAAGACGTGGCTGGGCTGGAGGTGCCACTTAGGAGTTCAGGCACAGGATTTTCAGGAGGAGACTTAACGCTCTTCACCACGTATGCAGGCCTCTCCATGGCAGGTGATGCAATGGGTGGGAGGAGAGAGACCAAGATGGAAGTGTGAGTTTTTCATAACCATCTCCGAGTGTCGGACATCACCCTTGCTGTATTCTGTTGGTGACACAGACCACCGGTAGCATGATGGAGGCGGTGACTGCACAGAAACGTGAATGTTCGGAGGCAGAGATCACTGGGGGCCGTGTTAAAGGCCGGTCACCCCAGGGGAGCCGCAGAATGGGTGGAAGAGGTAGAAAGAGTTCAGAGAATTTGAGGCGAACTGCGTCTAGTCCAGCAGGAAGATTTAGCAAACATTTGCATCTGTGCCTTAAGCTAGAAGGAGAGATTCATCCCAGACATGAAAATGTAAAAGCTCTTAGCCTAGAGGTGGTGATTAAAATCCTGAGTGGCTGAGGCCTTAGGCCGAGTAGGAAACATTTGGAGTAATTGCTGGGGGAAGGAGGAGGAAAGAGCTGGCCGGGACAAGTGAAGAAAGATCAGTGAGACATGTTGTTGTCCCAAGAAAAAACTGTATGTGACACCTGGCATCAGTTTGAATGCCTTGCAGTTTTCGGTGAAGTCCTGTGCAGTCCCATGGGGAGGACCATTGTTTGGCAAACGTAGGGAAGCAGGCAGGTTGGTAGGGGGTTAATACAGAGTCTGAGTTTTGCCTGGGGGGTAGATCGGGAAGAACTGGAGTTTAAGAGAGTCCAGAGTATTCTGGTTAATTTAGCATTAGTTATGTGCTGCTGGGAAGGAAGTGAGGCTAGAATGGAGCCAACCGATAGGAAAATTGAGGAGCTGACAGGACCATTGGGGTGTACGTAGATAACACCCCGAGGTGGAGGGGTAATGGGGGCGCTCTTCAGACTTCTTAGATGGAGCAAGTTACAAGAACAGCCAAGGTACCGTCTTTTTTTTTAATGTATATTTTTATATATTTTATTGATTTTGAGAGTTAGAAACATCAATGAGAGAGAGACATCGATCAGCTGCCTCCTGCACGCCCCCCACTGGGGATGTGCCCGCAACCAAGATACATGCCCTTGACCGGAATCGAACCTGGGACCTTTCAGTCCGCAGGCCGACGCTCTATCCACTGAGCCAAACCGGTTTCGGCCAAGGTACAGTCTTGAGAATGTTTATTAGGGAGCGGAGGTTATTTATTAGAGTTAGGAGTCCCAGAGAACTGTCAGTCTGGTCTTTCAGATTCCTCAAGCATCTGGAAATCTCCAAAGGCAATTGGGCTGGGAGGGACGTCTGTGAGTCTCAGGCCTGAATCTGCACCTCGCGCGTGTGGGCAGCGACTGGATGTTTACTGTGATGCGGCAGGCCGGGTGACAGCTAAATAACAGGATGAGTCATCCATCAGGAGGCATTTTTCGCGACGGGGGAGTCATCCGTGAATTCCACAGTCTGTTTTGTCCAAAAGGGCAAGTGCAGAGCGCATCTCGGAAGCTTCACGCGAGCTCACGTCTCCGTCCCTGGACCCCAGCACCCCGACACTCTGCACCACCTGCCTTCGCCACAGGCGGCTGTGTGCGTCCCTGTCCCCGACACTCAGCCTTTCAGGCTTGCTCGACAGAACCCTCATTCCAGGCGGAACAAATGCCTCCGCAGCCACATCTCTTCATAAAAAACTCTTATCTCCTTCCTGTAATCGAAAAGCTGCTCTCTTCCCCAGACACTGCTTTCCTGCTGCCCGGGCGCCTCTGCGTTCACCCAGCTCGTTAGGCGGAGGTCCGGGAGGTGGCATCTCCTTCCTTCTGGCTCTCAGTGCCGCTGGGAACCGGGGCTGCTGGACTCAGATAGATATAGATCTCGAGGTTCAGGCCGCTTCCTTGTGGCTCCCCACGCTCAGCAGAGAGTCACTGTCCCTGGGTAGGCAGTCCATCTACATCCTAGCCCCCCAGTTCTTTTTTAAAACAATATGTTTTTATTGATTTCAGAGAAAGAAGGGAGAGGGAGAGAGAGGAACATCGATGATGAGAGAGAGAATCATTGATGGGCTGCCTCCTGCACGCCCCTCACTGGGGATGGAGCGAGCAACCTGGACATGTACCCTTGACCAGAATCAAACCCAGCCCAGGACCCTTCATTCCACAGGCTGACGCTCTGTCTGATCCTAACCAGGTAGGACGAGCCTCACGGTTCTTGGCCTCTTCAGGCTACTCAGACACTTTTCCTCTCCGTCTTAAATTCCAGAATAACCACAGAGAAGCTGTTCTGCAGCTGTTGATGAAATGAATGAACTTCTTAACCTTTCTTCCTCTTTCAGATTTTGCCCATCTCCTGGCAGGCCCTGTGATTCTTTGTCCATTCATTTTTTTAAATATATATTTTATTGATTTCTTATAGAGAGCAAGGGAGAGGGATAGAGAGTTAGAAACATCGATGAGAGAGAGACACCGATCAGCTTCTTCCTGCATGCCCCCCACCCCACTGGGGATGTGCCCACAACCAAGGCACATGCCCCTGACCGGAATCGAACCTGGGACCTTTCAGTCTGCAGGCTGACCCTCTCTCTACTGAGCTAAACCGGTTTTGGCTGTCCATTCATTTTTCTCCCTGTTCATCAGCTCCTTTTTTCTTCACTGAATTCTTTAATCCATCCCCGACTGCCCGGGCTCTTATTCCAGCCACTGTCTTGCCTGGGCCTCTAGCTCCCTTGCCCTGTAATTTCCCACTGCGCCTTCCGGAACCAGCCAGAGGACAGAGGGACAGATGTACAGCGTGCTCAGCCTCAACCAGTATCAGTGAAAGAGCAGCACCGCCAGGCCGCTCTTCTGTTGACACATGGAGGGCACAGGCCGGCAGGTGGAAGGAGCCGTGACACGAGGACAGAGCTCCAGGAGGGCGCTCTGAATTGTAACGGAGAGGACAGCCCCTGACTTTAACTGAGCATTTTCTGAAAAGACTAAACTTTTTTAAAATATATTTTATTGATTTTTCACAGAGAGAAAGGGAGAGGGATAAAAGTTAGAAACATCAATGAGAGAGAGACAATCGATCAGCCGCCTCCTGCACGCCCCCTACTGGGGATGTGTTCACAACCAATGTACATGCCCTTGACCGGAATCGAACCTGGGACCTTTCAGTCCACAGGCCGATGCTCCATCCACTGAGCCAAACCTGTTTCAGCTGAAAAGACTAAACTTGTGTAGAAAGGGCTAAATACTTAGAAACACCAGGATTACAGTTTTCTTTGTCAAGTTACAAAGACTCAAAGAAAACAGTTCTCTCAGGAAAATGAAGACCTTGATTTGTTAGACGATGAATTGTGAATGACCAGTTTATACCTATTAAATAGAGCAACAAGTTATAAAATAGGCTATATTTATAAAAGTGCAATTTTTTGAAGAGATTATATATAGAGATTATATATTAAGATTATATATCAGGAAACTAAGGAGAAAATAAACAAGTGGGACTACATCAAAATAAAAAGCTTCTGCACAGCCAAAGAAAACATCACCAAAACAACAAGAAAGCCCACTGCATGGGAGAACATATTTGCAAATGTCATCTCCAATAAGGGTTTAATCTCCAAAATGTATAGGGAACTCAGAAACTTAACAAAAGGAGGAAGATAAACAATCCACTAAAAATGGGCAAAGGACCTAAATAGACACTTTTTGGAAGAAGACATGCAGAAGGCTGAGAGACATATGAAAACATACTCAAAGTCACTAATCATCCGAGAGATGCAAATCAAACAACAATGAGGTACCATCTCACACCTGTCAGAATGGCTATGATCAAACAAACGACAAGTGCTGGAGAGGATGCAGAGAAAAAGGAACCCTCTTGCACTGCTGGTGGGAATGCAGACTGGTGCAGCCACTGTGGAGAACAGTATGGAGTTTCCTCAAAAAATTAAAAATGGAACTTCCATTTGACCGAGTAATCCCACTTCTAGGAATATATCCCAAGAAAACAGGAACACCAATCAGAAAGGATTTTATGCACCCCTATGTTCATAGCCACACAATTTACAATAGCTAAGATTTGGAAATAGCCTAAATGCCCATCAGCAGATGAGTGGATTAGAAAACTGTGATATATGTACACAATGGAATACTATGCTGCTATAAAAAAGAAGGAATTCCTACCATTTGCAACAGCATGGATGGACATGGAGAGCATTATGCTAAGCAAAATAAGCTAGTCGGAGAAAGATTAAATATCACATGATTTCACTCATTTGTGGAATATAATGATCAACACAAACTGATGAACAAAAATAGAACCAGAATCATAGAAGCATTGAACAGACTGTCCAACCTGGAAGGGAAGTGGTGGGTAAGAGATCAACCAGAGGACTTGTATGCATGCATATGAGCATAACTAATGGACACAGATGAGGGGGAGGTGAGGGCATGTGCTAGGGGGCTGGGAGCAGCTGGGGAGAGGTCAATGGGGGGACAAAGGAGACTTATGTAATACTTTAAACATTAAAGAATTTTTTAAGAAGGTTATATGTCAAACAAGAATTGTCTTTTTGTTGAAAACATTTAAATGTGCTTTTGTGGTAAAATAATACTTGTGGATGAGAATATATATATATATAAAATTCAGTATAGCCAACTCTCAATAATAAAGCATTTATAATGATAATCATGTGAAGTATTGATAGGTATTAGTATAGTGCTTCGTATATGATAAGTGCTGAGTAATTCTCATGCCTGACAGTGTTTACTTTTCATGGTTAGAATTGGGTGCACAGCATCTTGCTTCCAGTAATGTCTTTAGTCATAACCTAATTCAAACGTAGATTGGAATGAAAGGATGAAAAAACTGAAATAATTGCACTAAGTAAAGAGGATAGTAGAAAGATGCTTTTAAAGCTGGAGACAAAACCCTAGGAAATGGTTTTGTTGGAAATGATGGTTTCTAAAGTTGAACAATCAGAATAAATGGGAAAATTAACTGTGGGCATTTATCATTGGCAAAAAAAAAAAAACTGGGAATGGAGTTTCAGTAAAGGGAAAGAAAAATGTGCAATATGGTCAACAGAATGAAGGGATGTTCATGTTAGCCAACATACATATTCTAGTTATCTATTACTTCTCTGGTTCTCTATTGCCTTTTCCACCCACCCCTTCTCCTCCCCCCCCCCCAAAAAAAAAAAACACACAAAAAAAAAACTTGTATAAAACAAGAACCATTTTGTTCTCACAAATCCGGTGGTCAGGAATTCAATGGTGACGCTGTGGGGATTGGTTTCACTGCTCCACGGTAACTGGATCCTCAGCTGGGAAGACTAGCATGGCTGGGTCATGTGACCTGGTCAGCTGGGAGCTGAAACCAATGGGGGTTGGAGAGTCCACGTCCAAGATGACTTTTCATCATCGGTGCCTGGCTGGGATGGCCTGAAGGCTGGGCTCAGCTGGGGCGTTGGCTAGAAGACCTGCCGAAGTGTCCCCTCCATGTGGCTTGGGCTTTTCATGTCACGGTGGGCATCTGCAGACTGAGCCTTCAGAGACAGAAGGCAGCTGCAAGGTTTCTCCTGACCCAGACTCCAGAATCTTTTATTATCACTTTGTCATAGCCTGCTGGTTGCGAGTGAATCATTGAGTCCAGCTAGGTTTTTTTAGTTTTTTTTGTGTGTGTTTTTTTAAAAATATTTCTTTATTGATTTCAGAGAGGAAGGGAGAAGGAGAGAGAGAAACATCAATGATGAGAGAGAATCATTGATTGGCTGCCTTTTGCACATCCCCCACCCCTGGGGATCGAGCAATCCAGGCATGTGCCCTTGGTTGGAATCAAACCTGGGACCCTTCAGTCCACAGGCTGACGCTCTATCCACTGAGCCAAGCTGGATAGGGCGAGTCCAGCTAGGTTTGAGAGGAGAATTCGATGTTACTTCTTGGTGGCATAGTGTCAAGGTCACATTGCAGAAGCACATGTGGGATGGGAAATATTGTGACCACTGTTTTGTTTTGTGACCACTTTTGGGAAGTACAGTCTGAATCTGCCAAAATGTTCACTTTCTGGGAACAGGGAAACAATCCACACAACTTTTTAAAAAAATGTGGGGTTTTTTTGTTTGTTTATTTTGTTGTCTTTTTAAAAATAATATTTTCCAGATTTTTTACAGAGAGGAAGAGAGAGGGATAAAGAGTTAGAAATATCGATGAGAGTGAGACATCGATCAGCTGCCTCCTGCATAACCCCTACTGGGGATGTACCCGCAACCAAGATACATGCCCTTATCTGGAATCGAACCTGGGACCCTTCAGTCTGGAGGCCGATGCTCCATCCACTAAGCCAAACCAGTTAGGGCTAAAAAAAATGTTTTTATTAATTTCAGAGAAAGGATGGGAGAGGTAGAGAGGAATAGAAACATCAGTGGTGAGGAGAATCATTTGATTGGCTGCCTCCTGCATGCCCCTACTGAGGATCAAGCCCACAGCCCTGACCTAGTGCGTGGGTTGAGGCTCAACCAATAACTGGGACACATTCACACCTTTTTCAGTAATTACTCAGACTTTTAAGGCAGTGATCGGGAAAAAAAAGTCTTAATGCACATTATCAGGCAAGAGGTTTTTCTGTCATTTTGAACACAAATGTAGGATCTCCAGATTAACAGAGGCTTTCCCTCAGCATTAAATGAAGGTGGTTATGAGATATATGATGATATGTGGTGCTAAGAAAGGCTTTTTTATTGTAAGGTTAGCAGGATGTTAGAAGTTACACTATATAATGGTGTGCACTTTGGATATTGTCACTGCTCAGCCACTTGCCAGTGTTTTACTTGTTGGAATAATAAGCAAGAGGACCACAATTTCAAGGATTTTGGTGATTACTTCCAAGATTTTGGATCTTTGCTTTAGTGATCATAGTGTATGTATGAATATTTGGGTAGCAGCTTCTATTGGTTTCAAGTTATGCTACATTAATTTTTAACCACATAGTGGAAGAAATTTTCAGTCTGATTAAGTTCTTATTTCTTTCCTTTTAGACTCTGGGAAAGAGAGGTAGATAGTTACATAAGGGGTGGCTGTGTCATGAAGGAAGATACACAAATCTTGGAGGTTAGAGATCTTATAGTTTAAATACTGAATATATGAGATAGTTTTGCTCTCCTGTTTTTGTCTCTTGGCTTCACTTCATCACAATGCTCAGGATGTGTGATGGCCCAAATTTATATCACTTTGGAAAGGAAGGAAGTTCTCATAGGTTATATGAATATGAATAGCTTTAGTGTGGGAGGTAGTTGAAGATTTTAGTGATGGAGCTGATAAACTGACTGCATGGTGGAACCTTGGTCCAGTAGCCAGTTTCTTTGATGCCTAATGCCGAGGGATGTCCTTGAAGAAGACAAGAGATTTATTCCGGTGAGCACAAAATGTTACTGTGGGATGGAGCACCCTAATGAATTTTAGGAAACTTCTGTCCATTTCATCTTTTAAGACCGTCGTTTGTACCTGGATTTCTGCCATCACCTCAAATGCCACATGTCCAAAAGGGAATTAATCATCTTCTCCATCAGACATCTCTCACATGCCAAGGAATTAAGGAATAACTCCCCCCAAAAACCTACTTTTCTTTCTCAAGTCTAGCATTTTAGTCTGATCGTACCCTCCTTTTAAAGAGGAACTTTGCAATTAAAGTTTTCTCTCTTCTGTTTTTCTCTCTTAAGTAGTTTTTTTTAAATCTCCTTTAGGTTTTCATTTTCCCAGATAAGAATCAATGTAGACCTTGTTTTTGTAGTTTTTTTACTTTCATGCTCTCCTTATTTCTGCTTATCTTGCTTCATGGTATGATTCTATTAATAAATGTAATCCTGTGCCTTGGGACTCATTTTCATTTTCTCTTTCTTGTCCACTAGATCGAATCTAAAGTCCTCTGTCTGTTTTTGCTTGTTTGCCTGTTTATGGGGTAAGGACCTTTCAGGGCTTAAGCACCTATATTAAAATTTTCTACAGAAAGAGAGCCAGTAACAGAGATGGATGGATGGATGGATGGATGGACGGACGGACGGACAATAGATGATAGATATTGTCACGTTAATTAAGCAAGGAGGCCATTGGACTGAGGTGGCTTTGATGCCATGGGAGCCTATGTAAGCAAACTAAAATCTTAACCTGAAGGTGCCTCAAGGATACAAAATCTAACCTAAGGGCAGCCGGTCACAAACAGCCGACGAGGCTTTGAGCTATAAATAATGAAATAATGTCCTTGTTTGGCTGCTACCTCTCCTCTGAAAGCCTCACCTGGCTTCTGTCAGTCGACCATTTCGAATCACTTTCCTTTTGGTGCTGCCAGTTTCTAATCGGTTTTTGCTCAAATAAACTCTTAAGATTTTATGCCTTGGTTTTTCATTTAGCAATAGGTCACGGGATATATAAATACGATTTATTATAAGGTATTGGCTCACATGATGATAGAAGCTGAAAAGTCCCAAGAATTAGGTTGCCATCACTAGTCATTAGGGAAATACTAATGAAAACCACACAAGATACCACTTCACACCCACTAGGATGGTTATCATGATCATTGTTTTTAAAGAATAAAGAAGTATTGGTGACGATATGGAGAACTCGGAGCCGCATACATTGCTGGTGGGATTGTAAAATGGTGCAGCCTCACTGGAAAATTGTTTTTCAGCATTGCAGCAAGTTAACACACAAGGATGTACAAAATGACTCATCAGTTCTGAACCGCGTCCAGCATGGCCAGTGGTGAACCTGAAGAGGGGCTGTGAAGAAATAAAGAAAACAGACCGGAGAATACAGTTGGGGCCAGGTGGGTCACTGCGCCTAGATGAGGACACAGTGACACAGCCTGTCAGCCAAATCTTTATTTTGTAGTCAGATCACACGGAGCAAAACAAGGGGAGTGGTCAAGATGTTTACAGTGTGCTTGTGAGTTTCACATCTACTTCTTTCCTGTTGTTGCCATTCTCTGAACTCTGCCAAGCTTTGTTTTGGCAGCACTTGCTGAACCTCCCACAGCCCACATCCCTCAGCTGCCTAGGACTACAAGGTCAGACTATAAGGTCAAGCTTACATACAACCATAGCCTTTACGCTGGGAGGGCTTTGCCCACCAAGCTGGGACTTGTATGTAGCTTTGCCACAAGCGGACCGTGCCCTCTCATCAGTCTGAGGCTTGAACCTGTTCAAACGCTGTAGCCGTGCTCCACAAATTCTACTTGAATTGAAAATATGTCCATGTTAAAAAGTATACAAAAACATTCTTAGCAGGATTATTGATTAAAGTCCTCTCATATGCCCTACACTTTGGAAAATCTGAGGATTATTGTATGTAATTGCCAAGCTAACATGTTCTATTTTATTGTAATTCACTCATTTACCTTAACTTCCCTTTCAAGGTTGCATACAGTATTTTCTTTAAAATTTTCTGTAAGAAAAGTGGAGACGGAAAAGTAGAAAGAGAAATATATATATTTTTTGTTTCATTTTTGATCATTAGATTAAATACAATTTTTTCTCTAAAGAATTTGAATATTGACAGCTTTAAAGCTCTTTCCTAGAATTTCATTACCTCTCTTAACTTCAGATTCATTCTTTCAGAATGGCACTGGTATTTTCTCAATAGGGAGCCCAGCATAATATTTACCTCATTAAACTATATGTAGTTCCTGCTGAGAAGTAGATTGAGACCTGAAAATGTTTTCACCATAGGAACCAACAACAGAAAACATTTCAAAAGCACAGAGTAACTTCTCTTAGAATTTAATAGGGGGTACCGCTGTTATATTTTAGAATTCTCATTCTTATAAAATAGGTTAGAAGGTATTTCTTCTTTTTGATTACTGATTTCATAGTATAGACCCCTATCTTTGTATTTAAGTAAAGCAGTAGGTGGTTCTTAATCCTCTTTCCACTCACTCAATCCTCTTGGTAGTTGTGTGGATGGCCATCATAATGGGAGAGGAGATTGAGTGTGTAGAATTTTAAAAGGCCACTTGGTGATTCTTACATTACTTCTTACCCCTGTGTCAAATTGAGGATGGCTACCATAGTGTCAAACGTTCTGAATGGCTCTAGCCGGTTTGGCTCAGTGGATAGAGTGTTGGCCTGCAGACCAAAGGGTTCGATTCGGGTCAAGGGCACGTACCTGGGTTGCAGGATCCTCCTTGGCCCGGGCCCTGGTTGGGGCTCCTGCAGGAACAACCAATCCATGTGTTTCTTTCACATCAGAGCTTCTGTCTGTCTTTCCCTCTCTCTTCCACTCTCTCTAAAAATCAATGGAAAAAGGATTAAAAAAAATAAAAAGTTATAATGGAAGTGTAATGTCTCTTTGTTTATCGGGCAGAAAAATGGTTATGCACAATTAGCCTTAGAGAAGGTTAGAGAGCTTGCGGGGCGGGGGCGGGGGGTGTATTTTTAGAAGTGCCTGATTGGGTAGGAGCAAAGAGCAGAACTGTAGACCCGGGAGTCCAGCCCCTGAGTTACATCTGCTCCGCCCAGTCTGTCTGAAACAGCAGTCACCTGGGGCTGCAGGTGCTGGTCACGTGAGTAATCCAGTTAGTCGGTGCCATAGAAGCCCACTGTAACACATGAGGCCAGAGTCCTGGTTGAAGAGAGAATGAACTTCGTAGAGGTACATAACCTTCTGGCAGACGGAACAGCCGAGAGAGGGTATCTCTCCTCCTGCTTTGAGTCAACCACCAGATTCCCTTGCCACGTCTAAGCGCCTAATTCACTCAGATGTCACCTCTCCCTGCCAAGGTTTGTGTTAAGAACCTCAAGGTGGTTTCCCTAATTATTTAGATGCCTTTTGACTATCCTTTTATGGTTTAACCTCATCCAATATATCCTCCACTGTGCAACCAGAATTTTAATTTCTAAAATGCAAGTATTATCGGAGAAATTAGTGGGCCATATTTCCCCATTGCTTGTGGGAGTGGGGTTCTTGGGGTACCACTGAAATAAGCATTTTCAGAAGCCCCCGTGGAAGAATGAGATGTGATAAAAGACTTTATTTGAGTGGAGTTATCCTCTTCAAGTTTCAAAGTCCTAAGCCCCTTAACCGCATGCTGGAAAAGGTGTGGCTGAGGTTCCAGGAGAGCCAAAAGCAGGACCAGTGTCCAGAGCTTCCGTCCCATGTTGCAGCGTGTCCAGGACATTCAGTCCAGATTCAATCCATGGTCAGGAGTCACGTGGCCCACAGCAATGCATGCAGGGGAGTGCACCTCCCGCAACAGGAGTCCCAAGAGAACTGGAGGGCCAAGAGCCAAGAGAGGGACTCCCTTTGTCTGGGAGTTGAAACGTTCAGGTTTCGTCCCCTTGCCGTGTCCACATCTATTCTGGCCACTGCCTTGCTTCCAGGTGTGGTTGAGAGATATGCGCCTTCCCTCATCACCAAAAACTGACTGGGCATGCATCCAAACTGCCTTTGTCCAGTCCCTTCCCTCATCGATCAGCTGGGCACAGACTGGGAGAATGTTAATACAACTTCATGGCCAAGCTGCATAAATGGCATTCCTATATTATCTAGTCTTCCCTTTCCTACTCTCCTGTTAAATAATAACCAGGTTATTAGAATGGTATCACAGGTAGGATTAAGTTAACGCTCTGCTTAAAATCATTTGCTGATACTGTTTATTGATTTTAGTAAAAGGTACTGTATGCTGGTAGCTTAACTCTTGATTGATTTAATATATACAATGTATCATATATAATAAATAAGTAATATGCAAATTGACTGTCACTCCAACACACAAGATGGCCGCCCCATGTGGTCAAAAATGGCTATCCCCATGTGGACACAAGATGGCTGCCACAAGATGGCTGGAAGGGAAGGGCAGTTGAGGGGGACCAGGCCTGCAGGGGAGGGCAGTTAGGGGTGACCAGGCCAGGAGGGGAGAACAGTTGAGGATGACCAGGCATGCAGGGGAGGACAGTTAGGAATGATCAGGCTGTCAGGGGAGGGCAGTTAGGGGCAATCAGGCCAGCACGGGAGCAGTTAGACATTGATCAGCCTGACAGGGGAGTGGTTAGGGGATGATCAGGCTAGCAGGTAGAAGCAGTTAGGGCATTCAGGCAGTCAGGCAGGTGAGCAGTTGGGAGCCGGCAGTCCTGGATTGTGAGAGGGTGCAGGCTGGGCTGAGAGACACACACACCCGTGCACGAATTTTGTGCCCTAGGCCTCTAGTCAGTCAGTTTCTCTCTCTCTCTCCCTGTCTCTCTCTCTGAATGATCAGTTGACCAATCGATAGGTTGCTATGATGTACACTGACCACTGGAAGTAAATGCTCAACACAGGAGCTGCCCCCTGGTGGTCAGTGTGCTCCCACAGCCAACCTCCTGTAGCCAGCCAATCTCCTGCACCAGCTGGCCAATCTCCAGTGGCCCTCTCCCCGGCAGATTTGTGCACTGGGCCTCTAGTTACTATATTAAGAAAACTCAAGTGGTGTGGTGTGAGCAGGTGTGAGATCACCAGCACTCTGGCATTGGTTGTGAAGCACGCCCAGGTTGCCCTTGGTTTCTGTAAACAGCTGCCACAGAAGTTTTACCCATCACCAGACTCAGGGCAGACCAGCTGTCGTGGGGAGCACCACACCCACATGGGTCTGCAGCCACTCAGCCAATGTGAGTGTCCATCACGTGTGCTTTGGAGTTCATTTATTTGAAACACTGTAAAATGAAAAGTTAAAATGTATGTCTCTCTTTGTCCCCTGTTTTCAAAGTTCCAGTGGTAATAAAACAAACTATACATTTGAAAAAGAAGAAAGAAAACTCAGGGTGTAGAAATTCAGCTTTCCCAGGAGTTTCGCACAGAGACTCTGTCAGCGCAGCCTGTGTAGTACTGGTCTCTGTAAGTTGGTGCTGCTTCCTATTCCGTCGGCGGTGGTATGTTTGTTGATTCATTCGGTGAAAGTAGTTTTAGGCTTAGGTAGGACAGGAGTCGGGGCCAGATCAGGTATAACTTTGAAGGCCACAACAAGGATGTTGACTTTTGCCCCTTGTATGCACGTGATCAAAACTATTGTAGGGTTGTAATTAAGAGTTATGTTACAATTTGTACTTTGAGACGACCATCTTCGCTGTTGGGTGAGCGATGGATTGCATCTCAGCTCCAGTGGAGCAGGCTGATCAGTTGCATCTCCAATGCAGGGGCCCTGGCCCTACAGCCAGAGGCGGTGGTGGCTCTGCCCCAGGTGCTCGCAGTGGAGCTGGCGGGATGTGCAGAGGTTGATGACCTACTTTGGAAGTGTCGCTGATAGGACCTAAAAATGGCTTTATGTCACGGGTGAAGGAAACAGTAGAAGGGAGAACTCTTAGGTGACACATTTGTATATTTTCATTCTTTAACAGCACATTTGGGTGTGAAAGGAGGAAATGAGAAAATTAGAATATAGGTGTCTATATCCAAAATAGATCATTCAAATTATTTTAAGTCTTTGAATTATGCTCGAGTTAGGTAGCTGGTGTTAGGGGTTGGAAGGCAGTATGTGACTTGGGAGTAAGTGCCAGTCAAAGGCTGAGGTAGGAGATGCCTCGGGAGATACTCAGGGAGGCCAGATCCCAGCTCTGGTCCTGAGTCTCATGCTTAGTTATTGGTATCTGGGAACCTGGGCCTCCGATGCCCACTGGCTCTGAAGCCTCTCACTTTTCAAGGAGGATGTCTCACCAGATTCTGTTCTGTAAGTTCCATAGAAAAACCTTATCCCGATCCTACCTGACTGACCTTATTATTTCGCTGACATCCACGCTCTTCTGACGCCAATAACGAGATAAGGCATTAAAGCCCTCCCATTCCAACTCCACCTGTCAATCCAAGGGCAGGATGTTCCTACCAACAAAGAGTCTACAGTCCTGTGGAGCCCGTGATGTACCAGGTAACTGTTGTCAGGCATTTACTCTTCTTGAGTCCGCAGGCCAATCCTCTATCCACTGAGCCAAACCGGTTAGGGCCTATTTGCTCTTCTTAATTTCTCTTCATTTCTGTTCCGGATTCCTGGCAGAGGCTCAGGATCAGGGTAGGTAAGAGCAGGGCTGGGGTCTGGTATGGTGTGGGAAACCCTTTCACATCTTGCATGGTTCAGGGTTCCCGTTCAGGGTTTGGGTTCTGGAGGAGGTGAAAAGAGAGACTAGAAAAGTATTAATTTGGTGATATTGGGGGGCCAGGCGGGAGCCTTCCTCTAGTGCAGTGGTTCTCAACTTTCCTAAGGCCTCGACCCTTGAATACAGTTTCTCATGTGGTGGTGACCCCCAACCATGAAATTTTGCTACTGTTATGCATCATGATGTAAATATCTGCATTTTCCGATGGTCTTAGGCGACCCCTGTGAAAGGGTTGTTCGACCCCCAAAGGGGTCGCGACCCACAGGTTGAGAACCACTGCTCTAATGGAAAGACTACCCCCTTCCTTTGGCCTTGCCATCCCTTTTATTCTGGTTTGGAATACACCCTTTGCCCTGAAGCAGGCAATTCCAGGAACTATTAGATTATCTTATCAGTTAAGATTTAGATGATTATTTGATGGGGAAGTTCATTGTCTCAATTAGATAGGGGGTGGCTGGCTTTGACCTTTCAAAGCTTTAAGGTTGACCAGCCTTCCGGGTTTCCTGTCCACACTTTCTATTAGACATTTATTGGTTTCTGGCAGTATGGCCTCTCCCAAATACTGGAGAAATGGCAGTCAGCATGGCTGCACTCACTTGATTTGTGGGCCAGGGAGTGCATACTTCTGAGGCAGGAAAGCCCTGGAAGAATCGGCGGCCTGTTGGGCTTCCTGAAAAGAAGGTGCCTGTCATCTGCTGGAACCTTACACTGGCTCCATCATCCTTCCTCCCTGCTGAGGACACTTTACTCTCCATCTTGTTTCAACGGCATAGGAACTCTGGAATATTGTTATCCTCTTGTTTGGATGATCTGATAGAGAACTTTCTATTTTTCACCGTAAAGAAGGAGCTAATTGTCTGCTTGATCCAGCTGGTAACCTGGGGGCTTAACCCCTCTTGACAAACTTGGAAACAGCCTATCAGGCTCTGATTTTACCCGTGCTTTTCCAGTGCTGTGCTGGACAAATCAGTTTGCTTCATTATCAGTGGCATGTCTCCCCTTCCGTTCCTGACAAATCACTTCCTCTTTCTATATCTTCTGGTCACTCTGGCCTTGAACTCTTTGCTTCGGATGAGGACACAACTTAGACATCTCTGCTCCTTCCTGCTCTATGGCATCTGGTCCCTTCTGTTCCTTGTGAGCAAGAGATTCCGGGGTTAATCGTTATGTTCTTCCTTAACAATAAAATAGTTATCCATTCTTCCGAATGGCTGCATAGCACTCTTGATTCATAATAGTGGTTGATTTTCAAGATGCCTCTTGAAAAAAAGACAATCAAACCACAATACACAATTGACTTTAAGATGCATCCTAATTTAAGAGATGTTTAAATGTGAAAAAAAAATGTTCTAGAATCATTGTCCAGCACCACTGTGATCATACAAACAGAAAAGTGGGTATGGATTCTAAGTTTCCTAAAAAATTCCTGCAGAGACCCACTTCCCAATTAAATGGCAGGGGTAAAATTTGTCACCAGGAACTTGGCTTTTGCTCACTCTCTCTGTTCAGGATTATCCGGCCACACCAGCCTCTGAAATCATTCCTGTCTCATCCCTGATCCCAGGTTACTTTCCTCCCAGTTCTCCACAACCTCCTTTGTCTGTCGAGCCTTCCCATCTACAGCAGTCTTTATCCATTCATCTCTACTGACACCTTCTCACATTCCGCGTAGTATTCTGTACTCTCCACTTAGCATATATTATCTAAAATTGTCTATCGTTATTTTGTATGTTTTAAGCAGTCCTATTTAAGTTCTATTAAGTAAGAACATTTATACTTTTCTTTGCCAGAATGCATTGTAAAAAGTACTGAGCACATAGTAAGGCATTCACTATGTTTGATGATTCATTTTTGTTGTTGTTAAAGTGTAGTAGCCAAATCCCATCGCATAGACCCTCAATAAGTCCTACTTATAAGAAGACTTCTGTTTGCTATTTTAGAAGTCAAGTTAAATCTTCTGGGGAAACGGATATATTCTACATCTCCATAGAGAAAAATATCGACCTCCAATGTTGTTATACCTTCTAAGTATTTTTCAAAAAGATTTTTTTCAACAATTATTATAGAAACTTAGAGAGAGCAAGCATATCTGTAAAGGAAATTTCCAAAGCAGTTGGCTTTTAAAGCTCTTTTAAAATTAGTTTTATAGTGCCCTTGGCGTAAATAAATTCAAATGAGCATTTTGTTGTTGTTGCTAACTTCCTTGTAAATGTTTCATTTGGACATATGTCTGCTGCTGGAATTAATTTGATTACGTAATGAGTGATGAACAGCCTTTTGTTGTTTTTATTCGTTGTAACTTAAAACAAAAGAAACTGGACCAAGAAATGAAGGAAAATGGAAGTAATTCATTGCCAGGACTAAATGACTCTGTATGGGTAGCATCTGTTCCCCTCCCTCTCGCCTTGAACTTGAGATCTTCAGTGCCTTTCCCTAGTAGGTCTAATTTTATAATCATTTAAATAAATACAGGGCTGAGCATTTTGTGAGAATAGGGATTAAGAGGGTTGACATCTCACATCTACACTAATAAGAGAGAAACATCCAAGTTACCGGCACTCCACTACCCTACCAGCCAATCAGAGTGAGTATGCAAATTAACCTGAACACATGGCGGCAGCCCTTCCAGTCCCCCTTCCCCCACTGCTCCAGGCCTGTGGGGGTCGGAGAATTCCTGCACTAGGGCCAGGAAGACCAAGAAGCCGCCTGCCCCATGACCCCAGGCTGCAGCCAGCTGGAGAAGTCTCCCACACTGCATCCCAGGGAAGATGGAGAAGCCGCCCACCCCGTAGTGCCAGGCACCAGTACATGTGGCTGGGAAGTGGAGAAGCTGCCCACTCCATGGTCCCAGGTGTCAGCATTTGTGGCTGCAGCCCAGGCGAAGCCACCTGCCCACCATCCCCTGCAGCTGCAGCCGGCCTGGGCACCTATGGCTGACCAGAGGGAAGGAAGCCTGGGTCCCAGGTGCCTGTGGTCAGCTGGAAAAGGGAACTCTGGGTCCCAGATGCGGGGCTGAGGCAGAGATGGTTAGGGGCAATCAAGCCAGCAGGGGAGCAGTTAGGGACAACCAGGCTGGCAGGCAGAAGTTAGGGGCAATCAGGCAGGCAGGCAAGTGGTTGGGAGCCAGCAGCTCTGGATTGTGAGAGGTTATCCCTTGAGAGGTGCCAGATGGGTTGAGGGTGCAGGCTGGGCTGAGGGACACCCTTTCCCATCTCCTCTTCCCCTGTGCATGAATTTTGTGCACCAGGTCACTAGTTATATTATAAAAGACTGTTGAAGTCCTCTTTAGATATTCAGCCTGCCAGTTGCCTTGTTTTTCTCACCACTCTCACAGCCTCTTAAAAATCCCCTCCGTAGTTATAAGCAGTTTAAGCCCAGTTTTAGCTTACCAACTCCACTCAAGAAAATAAGATGCATAATTCCATCATCTCTGAAAGAGAAACAGTTTTAACCTGCCCTTATATTGTAAGGATGCTATTATGTACAGGCTCCAAAAGGTGGACCATTTCATAGAAACATTAGAGTCCCTAAGCAACCTATTTAGTAATCTTTTGGTGACTAGCTCAACTAGAAGAACTGAGGGTTTAATCATAAAAATAGAATTATGGAAACATATTCTTCTTTTGTTTAAAATGTACCTGGTCTTTTAAAAAAAAAAATGGCATCTGAGTTTGCTCCTTTACTACTTTATAAATACCCTTGTGTCTCAGTGTAGTGCATATGTACTCTAAGGGGGGTGAGTCTCTCTCTGTCTCTTCTCTCTCTCTGGTTGGCCTGCATGTCTGTCTGTCCCAGACATTGATCAGAAAGGGAAAGTGAGTAAGTATCCAGAATTTTCAAATGCACAAAAAATAAACACTGAGACTGGCAGGAAAAGGACCGCCTGGAGGAGCGGCGCTGAGAGGGCCTGCTTGCATTGCTGTGGGGAGGAGTCTGCCATGCGTTAGAGGCACACATACTGGGAAGGCTGAGGCTGGCCTCGCCTGGGTTAGTAGCATCCTTTATGGCGAATGGAGAGAAGCGGCTGTTGGCTCCTGGGCTGTGAGAATATCTCATCTCCCTGCTGTGGAAGAGTATGAAGCAATCAGACAGGAGTTGCCCTCCTTCCCTTTCCACATCAAACCTCAGTCTTTCTCCTTTCTCCCTTGGGGGGACTTTTTCTTTTCTCTCGCCAACACCAGATTTTCCACTTGTGTGGAAATCAGGCAATCCTGGCCTCAAGTTTTCTCCATGACTTTGCTGCAACGGTGAGCCCTTTCCAGGATTGAAATTTCAGTCTCTCTTCATTTATTTATTTATTTATTTATTTATTTATTTATTTATTTATTTATTTACTAGAGGACTGGTGCACAAAATTTGTGCACAGGGAGAGGGTGTCCCTTAGCCCAGCCTGCACCCTCTCCAATCTGGGACCTCTAAGAGATGTCTGACTTGCCATTTAGGCCCGATCCAATCAGATATCCCTCTCACAATCCAGGACTGCTGGCTCCCAACCGCTCGCCTGCCTGCCTGCCTGATCACCCCCTAACCACTCTCCTGCCAGCCTAATCGATGCCTAACTGCCCTCCCTTGCCAGCCTGGTTGCCCCTAACTGCCCTCACCTGCAGGCCTGGTTGCTCCCAACTTCCCTCCCTTGCCAGCCTGGTCACCCCGAACTGTCCTCCTCTGCTGGCCTGGTCACCCTCTAACTGCTCTCCCCTGCTGGTCATCTTGTGGAGGCCATCTTTGACCACATGGGAGCGGTCATCTTGTGTGTTGGAGTGATGCTCAATTTGCATATTACCTCTTTATTATATAGGATGTTAATCCTCACCCAAGGTTTTTTTTTTCTTTTGATATTTTTTTTCTAATAGAGAGTAGAAGAGAGGGAAGGAAGGAGAAAGAAACTTTGACATCCTGTGCATGGGATGATGCTCAACCAACCACACCAGCCAGAGCTTGATTCATTATTTTAGCACTGTTAATCCTTTAAAAAGGTTTAATGTCTTCTGATTACAACAGTGACATACATTCATTATAGAAGGTATATAAATACTGAATATTCTTAGTTAAAATTTGATATATTTCTTTACAGACCTTTAAAGATGCATCTGCACACATGCACCCTTTCCCCATCTATAAGATTCCCTCTGTAGCTGAATTATCTATGTATATGAAAGCCTAAGTGACTGTTACAACAGTCAACCGAATGACCTGTGGACAGGTTTCTATGGCATGCATTGACCACCAGGGGGCAGACAGTCAACGCAGGAGCTGTCCCCTGGTGGTCAATGTGCTCCCACAGCCAACCTCCCACACCTAGCCAACCTCCTGTGCACCCTCCCCCTGGACGGCCCCAATCAGCTCCAATTGGGACTAAGCAAGATGGCCCTGATGGGTCCCGATCGCTGGCCAGGCTGAGGGACCCCACCCATGCACAGATGCATGCACTGGACCTCTAGTTGTATGTAACATTGTGTATTTGCCTTATATTATAAATTCTTTCTTATATTATGAGATAATTCTTCAAATGGGATATGTTTTGCCCTGGCCGGTTTGGCTCAGTGGATAGAGCATCTGCCTGAGGACTAAGGGGCACCAGGTTCGATTCCAGACAAGGGCATTTACCTTGGTTGTGGGCACCTTCTCCAGTAGGGGGTGTGCAGGAGGCAGCTGATCAATGTTTCTCTCCCATCAATGTTTCTAACTGTCTCTCCCTCTCTGTAAAAAAAACCAATAAAACATAGATTTTAAAAAATGAGATATGTTTTTTTAATGGTTTCATGACAGGTACCAAAGTGAAAGGTATGAAGGTAGCATCATTTATTCAATGATTCCCTTATCTTAGCAGGGTTAAACCTGTTAAAATATTTAAAGCTAATATAACATACTTTCCAGTGAGTATACTTAATTACTAATGGGTTAGATTTTAGTGGGAACATATATGTGTATTGCCAGTGTATCAGTCAGCTTGATCTACATAACAGATCATCATGGCCATTCTCACTGTGCCCACGCATGGCAGAGAGAGAGAGGACGCCAGCTCTCTGGTCTCTTTTCTTATAAAGACACTGATCCCACCCAGAAGGCCCACCCTCATGACCTTGCCTCAACTGAATTACCTCCCAAAGGCCCCTTTCCAAACACCATCATGTTGGAGATTAGGGTTTCAACATACGAATTTGGGGGATTCGGGTTGGAGGAAGGGACACAATTCAGTCCATAGCAGCTGCCTGTAATGAGAACTATTTCAGAAACTGCTTGTTTTTACCTGAGGGACATTTTTTAAACTGGGAGCTAGAATTCTTCTCATTTTATCTGTGGGTAAGATTATCTGAAAATCTGTATAGAAAAAGTAAAAATTACTCATTATTGCTTATTCATCTTGGAATCTATAGCTAAATTATACATTATTGGAATAAACTGGAACCATGAAGTTGCTGAAATGATTGTACTATTCTATTCTGTGAATGGTTGTATTCTCAGAAAACTGTAGATGACTCTTAGTGTCTTTTAAAATAGTTTATGAAAAAGAAACATTAGAGAGTTTTCTTTTCTTATGTGGAAAACTGTAGCCAATTTTATAGATGATTACGATTCCTTGCTTTAAAATTAGTCTCATTCTCTCTATAAGTAAATGATGCAATGACAAGGAAGCCTTACCATCTTATAGTGCTGTACATCTTTCAAAAAAGCTTTATGTAATATTATTCTAAAAATTTCAAAGATAGGCTGATCTTTTAACAGCATCACTAGAAACGTGAAGTTTGGGGAAATGTTTTCACTTAGGGTCTTAATCCAGTTTATACCACTTTTGCTACTTCAAGTCATATATGCAATGTGTTTAAAGAACATAGAACATTTATATTACCTTGGTCTGAAAAACAGTGGTTAAGCAGAGAAAGATACTAATGGTTACCTTTGTAATTATGTAGAAAAGTGAACAGTTAGAGGATACTACCTCTAATAAAGGTCCACTTGAAAATTTATATATAATATAAATTTATATATAGCATTCTTTTTAAAAATATATATTTTTGTTGATTTCAGAGAGAGGAAGGGGAAGGGAGAGAGAGAGAAAAAAAAATGATGAGAAAGAGAATCATGGATCGGCTGCCTCCTGCATGCCCTCCTCTGGGGATCGAGCCTGCACCTGGGCATGTGCCCTGACCAGGAATCAAACCGAGACCTCCTAGTAGTTCCTAGATTGATACTCATCCACTGAGCCACACCAGCCAGGCTATAGCATTCTTGTTTTACTCTAATATAATTAAATAGTGATGTATTTCATACAAGAGCACTACTGATTTTTATTGTTTGGCACCCCTTTATTGTTAGTTTTTAAGTTTTAGAAATTTAAACATTTTTTTGTGTGAAAGAAATATTAATATATGACCACTATGGTATTTTATGTATTTTATATAATACACTTTTAAATCATATAATTGGTTTTTCCACTGTGTGAGTTGTAGTGGTCTAGTAAATAGAGTTGATGCAAATTGAGATTTTTAAAATTTATTTTGGGATCCCAGTTTTATCTGATACGACAGCTTGTCTATATATAAAATCAGAACAGAAGTTGGTAATAAGGTCTTTGCCACAACTACTCAGTTCTGCTCTTAGAGAGGGAAAGCAGCTGTAGGTAACACAGTAGTCCCCCTTATCCAGTTTCCTTTTCTGAGATCTGTTTCCGATGGTTAACCACAGCCCGGAAATATTAAATGGAAAGTTCTGGAAATGAATAATTCATAAGTTTTAAGTTATGCGCCCCTGTGAGCAGCATGATGAAATCTCATGTCGTCCCACTCCAAGCTGTCCGGGATGTGCCTCATCCCTTTGTCCAGTTTATCCATGCTGTACATCCGGGCCCATAAATTATTTTGAGAGAGAGACCACATTCACATAATATGTATTACAGTCGATTATTATAATTGTTCTATAGTATTATTGTTGTTAATCTCTTACTCTGCCAAATGTATAAATTAAACTTTATCATAGGTATGTATTTATAGGAAAAAAATCAGTATTTACATGGGGTTCAGGACTATCTGCAGTTTCAGGCACCCCCTGGGCGTCTTGGAATATGTTTCCTGTGGATAAGAGGGCGCCGCCGTCCATAAACGAATGGGCATAACTGTGCTCTGATGAAACGTCATTTCAGAGAAGAGCAGCAGCAGCCAGAGTTTGCCTGCAGCTGCAGCTTGCTGACCCTGCATTGGAATATAAAGTGGACTCGAGCTCCTCACCGTAATGTTTCCCTCTGATTTGTCAAATATTTTGGTTCCTTTTCTTAAATTATTCTTTCTTTCTTTTTTTAAAATTAATGTGTTACATGTGTACATATCTTCCCATTGCTCCCCTCCCTCCCAGGCATACCCTAACCCCCCAGTGTCTGTGTTCATTGGTTGTGCTTATATGCATGCATACAAGTCCTTTGGTTGATCTCTTATCTACCCCACCTCTTCCTATCCTTCCTGCTGTAATTTGACAGTCTGTTTGATGCTTTACTGCCTCTGTATCTATCTTTTTTTCATCATTTATAATGTTCTTTATTATCCACAAATGAGTGAGATCATGTGGTGTTTTTCTTTCATTGACTGGCTTATTTCACTTAGCGTAATGCTCTCCAGTTCCATCCATGCTGCTGCAAATGGTAAGAATTCTTTCTTTTTGATGGCAGCATAGTTATCCATTGTGTGGATGTACCATAGTTTTCTGTTAAATTATTCTTTCTAACTTAATGCTGTAATTCCTACTTCTGTCCTTTTTAATTTCACCTTTTATGACATTTATTCACACTTGTGTGCACTGCTGTGCTTTTTATACCATCAGCTACATTTCCAGGCTCTTTAACATCCTTACACAACTTTCCAGCCTGTTTTCAAGACTCCCCCCGCCAAAAAAAAAAAAAAAATTATTCTAACATTTATTGAGTTTCAGGGATGAGTGTTGTTAAGGAAATGGAAGTGCTGAATGAAAAGGAAGACTAGACTCCCATGGGTTTGGATGGTCTTGGTGGTCTGCCAAGACTTACTTACAAAAGGATACAGGACTTGAGCTGACTCTTGAAAGACTGGAGTGAAATTAAATATTAGGAAAACAAGAAAAGTATTGCAATAAATTGTGACAAGGAAATACTCATATATTGCTTGCCCCCCACATTTTATCACCAATTAGATGGAATTCCCACCCATGGACTGGTCCTTTTCAAGATCGTTCCCTTGAGCAAAGTGTGGAGGGTGTGACTTGTTTTTCTCTGGAGATTCCATCTCTTTGGATTTTCACTCTCCCCTCCACGTGCCCACTGAAATAAATAAATAAATAAATAAATAAATAAATAAATAAATAAATAAATAGGCGGTGCACGCAGACCTGGGGCCAAGACCAGCTCTGCTCCAGGCATTCTGCCATGGGGAGGAGGGACCTCTCTCCGCCAGCTGGCCTGTGTTTTCATCGTGTCCAATCAGCGTGGTAGGCAGGTCTGACCCTGGAGAGGGACTTGGGTTTATAACGTGTAGTGCAAGGACTCCTCCATGGGGACCCGTGTTAGCTCACTAGGGACATACCTTGGGATTCGGAGTTATGGCAATTAAAGAAAAACAAAGACTATAAATAAGCATTTCTTTCCCTTCTGGGCGTCTATTTTCCTGGGGCCCTCGGAGGAGAAAGACAGATGGGGTGCTGTCATTCCTCAGTCTCTACCTTTGGTTTGGGTAGATCTCACCCAACAGTCCCAGCAGGCCAGGCAAGGATGTGGACAGGGCACTGGGTCTGCGGCAGAGCCCTGTGTGGAGGGCCTGAGCTGTGCCTCCTTCTGCAGCTGTAGGCCCAGCAGGTGACAGCCGGATTCAGCAGTGGGATCTAGAGCTCCCAGGACAATGCGAAGAGTCAGGTGGTCTGTCCTGTTGCCTCAGGTTACGTAAACACAAAGTGGCAAGGCTTTTGCATCTTAATTGCGGTGTCTGCTGTCTGATGCTGGGACTCACTGCTAAAGCCGGAGTAAGAGCACATTAAAAGGAGCAGAGCCCCAGGACACGGCCTTTTCGCTTCTGGATCATTGGATCGTGTAGTCACTCCATTTTTCTTCCCATGACAGTGGGCACATCTCTAGCCTTAAGTAACGGTTATGAAGGGGCGCTGTTGGACCGCCGTGGTATAATGGAGAGGGTCAGGGAAGAAAGAGGAGTGGGAATGTTACCATAAAGGGGACATATTGTCATTTGGAATGAAGGTTGGGGTCACCTCAATGGAATCATTAAGACCCAGGACTAAAATGGGAATAAAGGCCGGGACCCAGAACACTTGGCTGTAGGGAACCGCCTGGCGTGGGGGCAGAGGGAGAATGAGGCGATGAGTCAAACCACGGTGCTGATATGTGAGCAGAAAAGTACTAATTAGAGTTTGTAAGGAGATCGCTGGGGAGAGAAGAGGATCTGGCTTTAAAAACCTTAGGGACTTAGAAAAGGAAATTTCTAAATTTCAAATGTGTGGGATACTAAATAGGCAGAAGAGGCCTTGGGGAAGGCTTCGGGCCCAGAGCCTCCACTCATGCAAAGCCTCTCTCTAGGCCAGCAGTGGAGGACAGAGACTTTCTATGAGGTTTTCTCCTGATCCCACCACTTTCCCTCCCCCCACCCCCCCAAAGCCAGACTGAGCTATAGGAAAACTCCCTTCTCATAGATCAGTTGGCCACCTCTGTCTCTTTCCTCCTCACTGTTGTATTTGCAGTGAAACATTCTTCATTTTGAGTGTTTTAAACTCCTAATTAAAAAGTCTTCCAACGCATATTTTAAGATTTTTCTAAAAAAACAGTTTGCTAAGCAAATCAATCTGTGAGTTCAAAAACAATGCATGACGTTTCAGTATGTAATATTTATCAGTCAGTATTAAGTGCATAGAAAATTGTCAATCAAAATGAAAGAATTACCTTCCAGTTAGAAAAAGAAAGAAATAAAAGCGAGGTAAGCAAAAATATAAAAAATAAATAAATGAAGTGTATGTTGGCTGAAATTTTCTCCTTTCTTCTTCCAAACCATGCAGGTCATATATGCTCTGAACACTAAAAATGATGAGCACGAATCTGCAATTCAAGCCCTCAAAGATGCTCACGAAGAAGAAATCCAGCAAATCCTTGCCGAGACAAGAGAAAAAATATTACAGTATAAAAGCAAGGTGACAGAGGAGTCAGACCTCCAGAGGAGGATTCAGGTCTTGGAGGCCTCCTTAGAGGAGCACATGAAGATGAAGCAGCAGGCTTTGGCCGAGTTCGAAGCGTACAAGCACCGAGTGGAGGACATGCAGCTGTGTGCGGAGGCCCAGCACGTCCAGCGCATCGTGACCATGTCCAGGGAGGTGGAAGAGATTAGAAGCAAATTCGAAGAACGATTACGGAGTTTTGGGCAACTCCAGGTACAGTTTGAGAAAGACAAAAGGTTGGCATTGGAAGATTTGCGGACTGCTCACCGCCGGGAGATCCAAGAGCTGCGGAAGGCACAGCAGGATCACAGCGCCCCCGGGCACCAGGGCCAGGAGAAGGCGGGGGACCTGCACGTAGCGGAGGTGGAGACCCTAAACCAAACCCTGGAAGAGCTACGACGGGAACAGAAAAGGCTAATTGAGGACTACGAAGGCAAGTTGAAGAAAGCTCAGTCCTTTTATGAACATGAGCTCGACACCTTGAAAAGATCACAGCTTTTCACAGCAGAAAGCCTGCAGGCCAGCAAAGAAAAGGAAGCCGATCTTAGAAAAGAATTTCAGGCACAAGAAGCAGCTTTACGGAAGACCATCGGGAAATTAAAGACAGAGTTGCAGATGGTTCAGGATGAAGCTGGAAGCCTCCGTGACAAATGCCACAAGCTCCAGGTAGCCCTCGTTACGGCGGAGAACAGTGTTCAGGTGAGTGAAGAACATTATTTCCAACGCGAGGATTTCCCCCCGGTTTCCTTTTTCTTTTCAGTGACAGTACTTTAACTTTTTTTTTTTCTTTCCCTTTTTGCTTTTTTTCTGTTCTTCTGTAGGAAAAACCAATAAAGGGGTCATCTTTGCTACTCTGTTGTTATTACCATTTCCTACTAGAGCTGCAGGTCCCCAGAGGCCTGAAAAGATATCAGAGGCCTAAACCATCATTTAAAATCTTGCTCAGTGTTTTCTACAAGAGGGTTTTATTTAAATAACATGTTGATATTTTCCATAAGTGCTTTGGGACTGTTAAAATATTGGGTGTTGAGTTTACTTGTGTTTTCCCTTCATTAAAAATGGCCCTAAGTGTCACCCACCAAACAGATGTAAACTTTGTACCACCACGTGTGGCTTTTGAATAAGAAGTTGTCGATGCTGCCTAGCCGGTGTGGCTAAGTGGTTGAGCCTCAACCAGGAACCAGGAGGTCAGGGCACATGCCTGGGTTGCAGGCTCAATCCCCAATAAAGGGCGCATATGGGAGGCAACCGATGGATGGTTCTCTCTCATCACTGATGCTTGTACCTCTCTCTCCCTCTCCCTTCCTCTCTCTGGAATCAATAAAACATTTATTTTTTTTTAAAAAAGAAGTTGTTGATGCTTATAATTTAATTATTTAGCTTAGCATCATTCTGGCATATTAGTAATGGCTACTTGATCTTCCTTAGGGTCTTCAGAAACAGCTTGACGATGCCAAGCAGGGAGAGATGGCTTTGTTAAGCAAGCACAAGGAAGTGGAAAGTGAGCTGGCAGCAGCCAGAGAGCGTTTGCAACAGCAAGCTTCCGACCTTGTCCTCAAAGCCAGTATGTCTGACCCTCGTCCTTGGTGTATTCCTCAGCAAAGGCCACCACTTAAATGTTGATTCAAGGCAAAATTCTTCTAATGTTTTAAAATTACTACTTAGAATCTATGTTAACTGACTCTGATATCTCATTCATTAGCCATAAGTAAGCAAGTGACAACTGAGTTTTAGAAATGGGTATTTTTATTTAAAAAAAAAATTAAAACTTAGCAATTGTTAAGACACCAGTAAGCCAGACACTAAAATAACAATGCAGTCCAAGCCCTGGCTGGTGTGGCTCAGTTGGTTGAGTGCATCCCGTGCCCCAAAGAGTCACCAGTTAAATATCCGGTCAGGAGGCAACCTATTGATGTTTCTCTCTCTCTCCCTCCCCCTTCCTTCCCTCTTTCCCTCTCTCTCTCCTTCTCTTCCTCTTCCTTTCTCTTCCTCTAAAACCAATTACAAAACATTTTTTTAAATGCACTCTAAGAGGGTGTGTCTATTAAAAACATGTAAAGTATGTAAATTAGTGGAACGATATGTAAATTACAGCACCATCAGTTTTCCTTATTGTTAAGGATCACTTTATGTGCCTGACGTGGCTGTGGTGCTAATTTCCTAGTCCCTGTCAGAGGATGGGGTCCCCCATGCCAGTTCTGAAGTTGTACTTGGCCTGTTTAGTGGGCCAGGTGAAACCATCGGAACTAGTTCTTGGCAGATGTCGCCTGACTTGATGGTTCATCAGTGAATCTCAGATTCCCCTTTCCCTAAAGTAACCGTTTTCTAACCCAGCACGTATAAAAATCACCAAGAGGGCATGTACAACCCCAGATGCTGGGCCCTGGCCCCGGAGTCTCCGATGCAGTAGGGCTGGGGGAGCATCATTGTGAACTGGGGTGAGTGCCAGGTGCTGCTGGTGCAGGGCGCCTTGAGAACTGCCCCAACACATGCTTTTCCATGCCTTTTTTTTTTTTAAATCTCACACTCACTTTATATATATATTTTTATTAAAGTTATTGGGGTGACATTCGTTAATAACATTATCTAAGTTCCAAGTGTTTAGTTCTATAAAACATCAACTGTGTACCGCACTGTGTGTTCACAGCCCAAAGTCTAGTCTGCCTCGGCTACCATATATTGGACCCCCTTTAACCTCTTCACCCCATTTCCCCCTCCCCCTCTGGTAACCACCATCCTGTTGTCTATGAGTGTGTATATTCAATACTTTTCTAACAAGCAAGCTACGTGCAAATTGTGCTCACAACAGTCACACTCACTTTCCATCTCTCTCCCCCTTCGTTCCCCCCTCCTTTTTCTCGACTGTTGTCATTTATTTTACTTTTTCATAACATTGCTGTCTTTATCTGTCTTCTACTCCTAAAGAACCTTAGTTCTTTATCTGGTGTCTTGTCTGAAACAAATTCAGTTTCAATCCAACTGCTGTCTGCCATCTTTACTCCCTGCATACAGATCTCTTCTTCTTTGTGCTAGAATTTGGAAGAAGAAGATATTAGAAGAAAAAAAAACACACACACAAAAAAAACATTACCCATTCTGGTACTATAATCTTGGCACATCCTCTTTTACTTTGTTTTACTTCTAATGCTCTTATTCCCATCCCGAGGAGTTGCTTCTGGTTCAATTTGTATAGCTTGAAATCTTTAAAAAAAGTAAGTGGTATAGTCCTGGGTGCAGAGAGCAATATCAGTGCACTTCTTTCTAATTTAAATTTTTTTCTACTTGGGTATGAAGTATTCCCCTGGCAAATATTTCAATTTTATATAGTGAAGAAAGAAAAGAACCATGTGTACATGCAGACCATTGACTTCACTTAGGTATCAAACACAATCGTGTCAGTAAATAGAGACAGCTTTATACCACCGTGCCACAGATTTTAAATCGGAGGGTTTTTCTTTTGGGGGAGTAGGTCATATTGGAATGCTTCAAGCAACTCAAATGAACCAGGAGGTTACAATTAAAGACCTAGAATCAGAAAAATCAAGGGCCAGTGAGAGATTATCTCGGCTTGAAGAAGAAAGATCTTTTTTGCAAAGCAAATCTCTGAGTCTGGATGAAGAGCAGAAGCAGCAGATCCTGGAGCTGAAGAAGGTAAAATGAACAGACGACCCCTTCCCCAGGAAAGGAGAGGAAGAAAAGTTCAGTTTCCCTCTTTTCAGTCTCTTTCTTCACTTGAGTAGTTTTGTTCCAGGAAAGAAGGTGTAAATCTATATATTCAAAATGTTGTCAGTATAGCAATTTATAATGTAAAAACGTAAGACATTTAAACCGATTTCAAACTGAATAGACTCTCTTATTTGAGTGGAACGTATAGTTGCAGTCAATTGTATTTGTTTTGCTATGGATGGAACGTATTAGCACACATATATACACGTAGGAAATTTCTATAAAACCGAGAAGGATGCCAAACATCGAGCTCTGAACATTCTAGACTAAACACATCAGACATCTCACTTGCAGAGTAATTCTGAATATGTATTCCAATTTTTCAGACATCTACAATCCCAAGTGGGAGTCCTGGACACTCTTGTGAGTGTCACGCATGTTGAGAAATGTCTGTCCTTGTCCCCGGCTCACCTCCCATTCACTCCTTTGCCCGCGAGCAGTCTGTTTCTCTTACTGCCACTACCCAGAAGCTGCACTGGCCGCAACCTCCAGTGGCATCCTGGTTGCTGGGCTTGGCGGACCGTGTCTTCCCGTGGCGCTTATACTCCTCTCCTCCGATGTACATTGCCTCCCTTGAGGTGTTGGACGCTCTCTCTGTGCTCTCCCTGTCTCCTGGCCTTGCAGGCTTGTGTGTGAGCTTCCCTTTTCTGTTTGTTCCCTCACCAGTGATGCTCTCTAGCATTTTCATCTCCTTCTACACGCTCATCAATTTCAGTAACATCAGTGACAGTTCCCAACTCTAGGGCAGTGCTCAACAAACTCATTAGTCAACAGAGCCAAATATCAACAGTACAACGACTGACATTTCTTTTGAGAGCCGAAAACCAACTTCTGTGCATGGGCCACGAAGTTTCATTCGCACTGTACATGCACGCCCACATGTGGTATTTTGTGGAAGAGCCACACTCAAGGGCCCAGAGAGCTGTGGTTTGCTGCTCTGTTGACTAATGAGTTTGCCGACCACTGACCTAGACTCTCGATTCCAATCATTACAGGCTGTTGTTGTTCCTTGTGATTAAGCGCCTATCCCAGTGGTCGGCAAACTCATTAGTCAACAGAGCGGCAAACCGCAGCTCACGAGCCACAGTTTGCCCACCACTGATCTAGGTCAGATCTTTTCCCTGAACTTGAATCCTGTGTCTCTAACTCCCACTTATATCTCACAAACGTATCAAGTCACCATGCCTAGAACTTTGTCCCCTCAAGTAGCACTACTATAGTCTTTCTAATTTGGTAAGTCAGAACCCTAGGAGTTACTTTGATTACTGTTTCCTGAACCCCCTTATCTGTTACCAAGACCCTTCGGTTCTACTCCCTCAATGTATTTTTATTCCATCCTCTCCTCCTCATACCCATTCAGTGATGCTAGATTTAGGCACCTGTCCTTTCTTGTCTGGATTATGGTTACAACCTCCTACCCGCTCTCCCTGCCTTGAGTCAGCTCACTAGCCTATTGCCACGATGATTGGTTTTGAAAATATATCATTTAATTAAATGTCAGTGACTTCTCATTCCTTTCAGAATAATATTCAGAGTTCTTTGCAGAAAAGACCTTTTATCATTGATTCCTGCCTACTTCTGAGCCTCAGACCTGACCACTCCCAGCCTTATATCTTATGTTCTGTCCACACCTAAACATTGCCACCTGCTTAACGACCTCTCACCTTTCAAAATGCTATAAATGGTTATAGATGCAAGCTTTTGACATCAGATCTAGGTTTGTAATTTTCTCATCTTTAGTTTCCTGATGGGCTTGTAAGAATGTAAAGGAGAGAACATGTAATCATCATGAGCTCAAATGTTTCCTCTTCTGAAAAGCTTGCCCTGATCTCTCTCCTCTCTCTTACACACACACACACACACACACACACACACACACACACACACTTCCCCACCTATCCAGGTTAGGCTCCTTTCCTCTATAATCTCATAACGTGTGATGCACACGTCTGTCATGGAACTTACACAGTTTTATCACCACTATTAGACTTTTTGTCATTAGACTGTGAATGCGTAAAGGCATATCATTGGCACTCAGTAAAATGGTATTGAGTAATGTCATTTGAGTGGGTAAGTTGGTGTGCCATTTTGCCAGTATGTTCAGCTTTGACACATAGGAAACCTTTCTCTCTTCAGCGTGCAGCTGGACTAACTCACATTTGGTCCTAACCTACTAGTAGTCTATTTTATCACTTGCCTTAAAGTTCTTCATTTTGCCTGGCCACCCTGTCATTTTCTCAGAACACCGGCGGTGTGTATATTCTCCTCACGTTCCACAGTCTGAATCCCGTGGCACTCAGTTTATTCAAGTTCACCTGTTGGCTGAGTATTCAGCATACTAATAGCAGTGATGAAAAAAGCAGGTGCCAATTTATTGATGTTTATTTATTTTAATTTTAGAAAGTAAATGAAGCAAACAAAGCTCAGCAAGAATATTATGAGCTGGAGCTAAAGAACCTGCAAAATAGGTTGGAAGGGGAGGTGGCTCAGTTAAACGAGGCGCATTCTAAGACTTTGGAAGAATTGGCCTGGAAGCACCACATGGCAATTGAGGCCGTCCACAGTGATGCAGTTAGGGATAAGCAAAAACTGCAGATGGTGAGTAAAAATGCAATGTAGGATGGCATTTAAATCAGTGGCATTGCCGAAACCGGTTTGGCTCAGTGGATAGAGCGTCGGCCTGCGGACTGAAAGGTCCCAGGTTCGATTCCGGTCAAGGGCATGTACCTTGGTTGCAGGCACATCCCCAATAGGGGGCCTGCAGGGAGGCAGCTGATCGATGTCTCTCTCTCATCGATGTTTCTAACTCTCTGTCCCTCTCCCTTCCTCTCTGTAAAAAACCAATAAAATATTTTAAAAAATAATAAATAAATAAATCAGTGGCGTTCCTGTAATGACCCAGTGTGACCTATGCTGTGGAGGAATGAGTTGCTTCATTTTGATGGCCACTGCCTTGCAATCACTCTGTAAATCTTGGCTCAAAGAATAACGTATATAAGAGCTCTTGAGCTGAAACCGGTTTGGCTCAGTGGATAGAGCATCAGCCTGTGGACTGAGGGGTCCCAGGTTCGATTCCGGTCCAGGGCATGTACTTGGTTGCGGGCATGTCTCCAGTAGGGGGTGTGCAGGAGGCAGCTGATCTATATCTCTCTTATTGATGTTTCTGACTCTCTGTCCCTTTCCCTTCCTCTCTATAAAAAAATCAATAAAATATATTTTTTAAAAAAGCTCTTGATGTGAGATGCAGCTCATGAAGTTGACACGAGGCATTTCTATTTTGTCTGAGCCGTAATAGAAATACTCCTTGGATCTCAAGCTTTCTCTTCATGAGACAGCCACTTAGGGGTGCCCCACAGGGAGCCTCAGCCAGAGGAAGCGCTGCCTCACGGGAAAATGGTTTTGCTGCCCCTCTGTGAAGTATTCAGCTTGCCAACAGTAATGCACGGACAGACCGTGTTGCGTAGTAGACAGAGCAAGGTGTCTGACACCTGTGGGCCTTACACTGAGCCCTTTGCTTCCCAACTGCCTGAACTTGGGCCCCAATGCGATGCCTCAGGCTCCTCACCTGACCAAGATAAGACCATCCTATAAGGGTTTGTTCCTATGGGGATGAAGTGACATAAAGTATTCAGAACCCAGTCCGGCTGGTGTGGCTCAGTGGTTGAGCATCAACCTGTGAACCAGGAGATCACAGTTTGATTCCTGGTCAGGGCACGTGCCTGGGTTGTGGGCTCAATCCCCAGTGTGGGGCATGTAGGAGGCAGCCAATTAATGATTCTCTCTTATCATTGATGTTTCTATCTCTCGCTCCCTTTGCTTTCCTTTCTGAAATAAAAAGATATAAATATTTAAAAAAAAAGAAAAAATAAATAAAAGAGCCCAGGCATGTCCTGGCATATAGTGATCAATAAATGTTGAGTATTAATATTTCTCCCTGTGTGCCAGACACTGCAATGATGTCTTGCATTGAATCCCCTTTTCATTTCATCCTGATAGCACTGCTGTCCCCATTTTACGAAGAGGTGATGGGGCACAGGGAGGTTAAACACTTCCTCAAGCTCATGCAGCTAGGAAGAAGGACCAGCAAGGCCTTGCACTCAGGTCTCAGATGTCAAACCCTGAGGCATTTAGCACCACATCATGTGGGCGTGTATTAATGATGATGCTTATATGCTTTATCTGATAGCAGTGTACTGATTACTAAGAGCCTTCTTATGTATTCCTTATTACTTTATCAGAAGGACAGGCGGGAGTGGATACAGCGTGAATACCCTGAACAAAGGGATGGTTCTCATCGGGAGTAAGACTAGGTGGGAAATCATGAGATTTCATAACACTATTCAGAACAGTGCACAATTAAAAACTGAATTGTTCTGGAATTTTCTATTTAATATTCTTGGACCCTGGTTGAATACAGGTAACAACCCGCAGAAAGCAAAATCTCAGATAAGGGAGGACTACTATATATTTTCCTTTGTAACTCTGATTCTCTCCCCTCCCTCAATTTGAAAATCAATAAGTGAATAAGCACAGAACCCATGCAGAAAAGGGTTAGTTCAGGCCTGGCACTGCCATCCTTACAAAGGCATGTGCACTGGCCCTGGGCGTAGCTGGGAACTTGAATTTTTGGAGGGTCCCCACCACTCCCCGGGAAGCCTGGCTCACTGAGCCCAAACTTGATGCAAGCAATGTGGTCTGTGCTGCACATCTGCTTTCCTCCTCGGAGCGGGGCATTTGGCACATGCTGGTCAGGGTGTGCCTGCCGGCCTGAGCACTGAGTCCCTGTGACCTTTCCTGGGGGGAGATTCCACATGTGTGCGCACAGCTGGCCGAGAGGCCTGTGTGAGAGGCTTTGGAAGCTGGTGGCCTGCACTTTGAGCCACGTGCCTTTTCCCTCTGATGATTGGGTTCCCTGTAAGTTTGCTGTCATCTGAGCTGGGAGTGTGACTTCATGCTGAGTCTGGAGAGTCAGCTCCTGACACAGAACCCCATTTTCTACTCTTTTGACCTTACTTCTGTCAAGTATGAAACGACTTTTGCACCTCCGGGGGTTTTTGCACCTGCTTTCTCTTCTGCCTAATGTCATATTTCCCTCTTGCTTCACTGCCTTTTCTGACTGGTGCACTCCTTCAGAATGTACTTAGAAATGGCTTTCTCAATGCAGGTTTCCTCACTACGCTAGTTTCCCAAAAATTCAAGTTCCCAGCTACACCCAGGGCCAGGGCACATGCCTTTGTAAGGATGGCAGTGTCGGGCCCGAGTTAACCCTTTTCTGCATGGTTTCTGTGCTTATTCACTTGGTAGTTTCCCATCCATAGACTCCAGTACTTCCCATCTGCGTAGATGTTAATCACATCTTCTTTGATTGCCTGATTACCATGACCTTATTAGAGGCAGGCGCCAGGTCTCATTGCATTTGTATCCCAGGTATTAAATACATGCCTGGCAAATAGTAGGTGTTCTTTAGTTAGTATTAGTTTTGCTGCTATTTTCTTCAGATGTCTTGATTCTATACTTGCTAATTTTTCACTATGTCCCAGTCTAGCACTGGGTTTCAATTTTTTAACCATGTACATAGAAAATAATTCTGTATTCATTTACCACTATATGCCAGGACATGCCTGGGTTCTTTTATTTATTTTTTCTTTAAAAAAAAATATATATATATATATTATTTTAGAGAGGAAAGGAGGAGTGATAGAATTTTTTTTATTTCATCATATTATCATTTATATAACATACTTTTTTCTTTGTGTGTGTGTATGTGTGTGAGTGTTCTTTACTACATCTTGAACTAGACCAAATATTCTTATCATTTAAAAAATTATTTAACCCTAGCCAGTTTGACCTAGTGGATAGAGCAGACCTTTGGACTGAAGAGTCCCAGGTTCAATTCCAGTCAAGAGCATGTATCTTGGTTGCAGGCTCCTCTCTGACTTGGCCCTGGATGGGACATGTGCAGGAGGCAACCAATCAATGTGTTTTTTTCACATCGTATTTCTGTCTTTCCCTCTCTCTTCCACTCTCTCTATAAAAAAAAAAGGAAAAATATCCTCAGGTGAGGATTAAAAAAATTATTTAACTACTACATCATAAGTTATTCAGAATGATAGAATTTAAGCCCCCAGAATTAATTTCATTCACTATTAATTTTGATATTAATTATGGGTAAGGCTAATTTGGAGAATAAACTTTCAAAATATAAACTTTTTCTTGGAAATCTTCGAAGTATACAATATTTCAAATTTTGTTCATTTTTTTTAACTTTCTTTTTTCTTAAGGAATTGGAGGAACAATACAAAAAGGAAAAACTAAACCTAGAAGAGGATAAAAGTCAGCTTCAACAAGAGCTAGAAAACCTGAAGAAAGAACTGGAAGACAAGCTGAAAACAGCCAATCAAGAGGCAAGAATTCTATAGACCTGTCACCTGTTGTTTCCATGACAAAATCTTGTTTGGTAACATTGGGTAAAGTAGGTGAGCTTCAGCGAAAGTAACATCTAGAGTAAAAATAACCAAAAAGTGATGCTGAATTATTCATAATACAATGGTTACATCTCACCAGGTAAAACTTGACTGTCAAAAACATGAGATCCACAGTGCTCTGGGAGGGAAAAGCAAAACGAAGGAGAACACCATTGTACAGAGTAAATAAAGGAGGTGGCCTTGCTCTTTAACAAAACATTGACTTAATATTCCTTACTCTGACTCCGTTTAAAAAAGACTTTCCAACCCTAGCTGGTTTTGTTCAGTGGTTAGAGCTACTGCAGACTGAAGGGTTTGATTCTGGTCAAGGGCATGTACCTTGGTTGCAGGCTCCTCCCCAGCTGAGGCCCTGGTCAGGGCGTGTGCAAGAAGCAACTAATTGATTTTTTTCTCTCACATCGATATTTCTCTCTGTCTTTCCCTCTCTTCAACTTTCTCTAAAAATTAATGAGAAAATATCCTCTTGGCATAGCTCTCTTGGCAGGAAAATAAAATGAAAAAAAATAAATAAGACTTCCCAAGTTCTAGAGAGTAACATCTAAATTCATTTTAAAATTCTATGCAAAACTAGAAAAATCTTAGAATAGGATAAAAATGTTAGAACCAAAAAGTTGTGAATAGAATACACGCAAACAAAATGTAGATTCACAATATTGTGTATTTAATCCGTTTTCTCTTTTGCCCTGGTTCAGCTGTGCCCTGGAACAGCCTTGCTACTGTCCTCTTTGCCTCCATTCCAGTTTGTCTTTCCTGTGGACTGTGGGCTGAATGTCTACTACTTCTTGTCTTGACAATTCTTGCCTTGTCAGCTGTCCCCACCTCACTAGAGTCTCTTTACCAATGGCCTTTAAGTCCTGCTTTCTCATCACTCTGCCTCCACTCACAGAAGCCACACCAAAATACCCAGGTGCCCATGGGAAGGCTAATAACTTGCACTCAGTGTTCTTTAATTATATTTAAGCACTTATCCGGAGAAGAAATCATTTGGGAATGACAGGGAATTAAGATTCTGGTTGGTGTCGTTAAGTCAGCCTCTCTTCTGTTGTCCTAGATAATCCACCGATGGCTCCAAATTTGCATAGCTCTCTTGGCAGGACACAGTCTTCGTAGTTACGGTCCCACTTGCATTAGAAGGCAGTTTAGTGACCATCTGTGTTTCTCACGTAGGTCCTCTGGAGTTCTACCCTCAGTTCTAAATGGCTTCAGTGTTCTTCAAGCCTACATACTTCAATCTCACTAAGAAGAGTTCTAATGAACATGTAATCGATTTTCCTTTGTACTGCATTTACAGTTATATGTTAGCAACCTGGGAATGTTTTTGTGCCATGTTGGAATGGCTCCCCAAGAATCTTCCTGGCTCATTTCTCCATATGCACTTACAGTGGTACCTTGAGATACAAGTGCCCTAACATACAGGATTTTTGAGATACGAGCCGTCCAGCGAGTGATTTTTGCTTTGAAATACGAGCAACAGTTGAGATACGAGTAATCGCACAGATCGGCCGGCTGCACACGACCCACCAGTTTACCGCAACTCAAGTGTCTCATAGTTTCCCACGCCTCAAGGTTACGGAACGAATTAAACTTGTATCTCGAGGTACCACTGTACTTTTCTTCAGCCTGGGACATCTATTTTTTATCTTATTACTAGAAGCCCAATGCAGGAATTTGTGCATGGGTGGGTGCCTCGGCCTGGACAGCGATTGGGGCTGCTGGAGGTTGGCCAGGGGTCATGGGAGGTTGGCTGTGGGAGTGCATTGACCACAAGGGGCCAGCTCTTGTGTTGAGTGCCCATCCCCTGGTGGTCAGTGCGTGTCATAGTGATCAGTAGATTGGTCGCTTAGGCTTTTATATAGAGAGATGATTATTATTATTATTTTGTCCTTTGTTCCTGATTAGGCTCTCTAGAGATAATAAGCTTTAAGCATTCTTGTTTTCTTTCCTGCCCTTAAAGTAAAGGATATCAACATTCCACAGTTAATTATGATGTTTCTCTAAAGCTTTGTTTTGTAAATTATCAGGTTTAGGAACTCTCTTGCAATTCTAACTTCTTAATTAAAAAAAACTCACAAACGGATGTTGATTTTTCTGTGTATATTGGATCATACTTTTAAATTTATTTAATGTGGTACCTTAAGTTAACAAATTTTCTAATATTATAGCAATGTTGGATTTATAGAATAAGTCCTAATTAGTCATGAAATATGTATATTTTTATGTAATAATAGATTTAGTTTGCTAATATTGATTTAAAACTTTTGAGACTAGGTTTGAGGAAGAGTGCACTTTTTCTTTTTCACACCATCCTTTTCTGGGTTTGGAATCGAGGTTTTACTAGTCTCATACCATGAAGTGGGACTTCCTTCCTTCCTGGAAGAACTGTGTGCCAGCCAAGACTGCAGTCCATTGAGAAGTGCATAGTTTCTGACTAGCGGTGGTCAGAATTCATGTCCTGTGGCTCTATGACTGAGGTCCTCGTTTTCTTAATAGCCGTTGGCCCCAAACTGCTCTCAATTCCTGGACACCCTCCTCAAGCCCTTGCCACATGGCCGCCGCCTCTCAGAACCTAGCAACTTACCTTCACAAGGCTGGCAGGAGAACCTCCGGGGCTTTGAGTTTCTCTCACTTTTCTTAAGGCAGTGGTCGGCAAACTCCTTAGTCAACAGAGCCAAATATCAACAGGACGACGACTGAAATTTCTTTGGAGAGCCAAATTTTTTACACTTAAACTTCTTCTAACACCACTTCTTCAAAATAGACCCACCCAGGCCGTGGTATTTTGTGGAAGAGCCACACTCAAGGGGCCAAAGAGCCGCATGTGGCTCACGAGCCTCAGTTTGCCGACCACTGTCTTAAGGGATCATCTGATTAGGTCCTCCTCAAGCAGAATAGTATCCCCTTCAATTACCTTAAAGTCAATGGTCTTAATTACATCCACAACAGCCCTTTTGCTGAATAAAATAGCATAATCATGGGAGTGATAACCCCTCATGTTCATGGGTTCCAGGGAAAGTGAAGTTCTGAAGTGGGGAGAGGTATCATAAAATTCTGCCTACAATAACAAGCAGATAACCCTAACCCCGTGGTCAGCAAAATGTGTCTTTAATACCTTAATACTATAAAACAGTAGGAGAAAACTGGCAACCCAATATTTTAATGAGCTAAAAGACATCAAAGAAATTTAAACATCACTACAGTGTAAAAACTGGAAATAAAACCAGTGAGTGAGATGCTATTTTCATGACCATGAAATGGACAGTGATTAAAAAATTAAGTGAGGCCAAGCAGGGGTGTTGATAAGGGTGGAGAAATAAGCACTTGAGAGCTGCTGATGAGAGCATAAGGTCAAGCCCTTTTCTTGGAAAGGAATTCAGCCGCAGGTTTAAAAGCCTTAAGGTGGGCAGATCCTTTGATGCAGCAGGTTCAGTTCTGTGTATTTAACCAGAGCAAATAATTGAGGATTACTGACAGAATTTCAGCAATGTCTATAAGTGGGAGAAATTTAGAAACAACTTAGAAATTTCCATGGAACTCTGTCTGCCTCTGGAGGAAGGGGAATTGTTTCCTGATCCACACAGAGGCATCTTACTCCTCTCTCCATGCTCCAGCTGCCACCAGAGCTGAGAGGGATTGCTGTTTTCTGCTTATACAATAGTAGGTCAGGAGGGTGAAGGCATGGAGTTAAATATTTACAGATTGAGATGAAAAGAGATTTTATTTCTTCTTAATTGCTAGTAAGAATATATGGACTTTTTCCTGTTATTGAGTCATTCGTTTATTTAATAAATATTGAGTGGTATTAGGGACCAAAGCACTGAATTATACACTGTGGGTACAGAGGTAAGTCAGGCATGGTCCCTATTATACAAAAAGACGGATAGGGAAACGAGTAATAGCAAGTCTGAAAGAATACCTTTCAGCATTTCATATAATACTGGTTTGGTGCTGATGAACTCCTTTAGCTTTTTCTTGTACATTAGAAAATGGTGATACGTGGTTATAGGGGTATGTCAGAGAATAAACTGAGGAGAGCTTATGCAGAGGCCCTGAGGCATGAGAAGTTTCTAGGAACTGAAAGGATGCCAAGATAGATGGAGCGTGATGGCAGCTGCTGTAATAATAATTTTTATTTGGTTCTTACTATGCCTCAGGCATTATTTTATATAGTCTCTCCTAAGTCACAAAAAGTTGGGTAACTTTTTAAAAAATATATATTGTATTGATTTTTTACAGAGAGGAAGGGAGAGGGATGGAGAGTTAGAAACATCAATGAGAGAGAAACATCTATCAGCTGCCTCCTGCACGCCCCCCACCGGGGATGTGCCCGCAACCAAGGTACATGCCCTTGACCGGAATCAAACCTGGGACCTTTCAGTCCGCAGGCAGATGCTCTATCCACTGAGCCAAACCAGTTTCAGCAAAGTTGGGTAACCTTCCAAAGTCACATGGTAAGTGGAAAAGGCCAGAGTTCCAATTCCGGCAGTATGATTTCAGAACTCAGTTCCTACCCATGTGCCACTCCTTTTCCTAATGAGTGTAAAGACCGAGGAGGTGGCGAGTTGCCAAGCTGTGCCTTGGAAGAACGGTGGAAGACTTTGGAGGTTATCCTCAGGGAAACAGGAGGTAGTTAGAAGATGCTCAGTAAAATATATGGTGCTTGCTTGGGGGTGTGGCTTATACTGACGTCCATATTTGTAATGTATTAATAAATGACTCTGCTGTTGCAAGTAGAATGGATTAGGGATGAGCAAGCAGGGTTAGATATTCCAGGGGGAGGTTTCTGCTTCCTGCATTCCCTCTGTGCAGGTTCTCAGGGAGAATCGGAGAATTGAGAGAGAGCAAAGGAGAGGAATAGAGAGATAGAAACACTGATGAGAGAGAAACATCATCCATCGGCCGCCTCCTGCACGCCCCCTACTGGGGATTAGAGCCCACAACCCGGGCATATGCCCTGACCGGGAATCGAACCTGCAACCTCTTGGTTCACTTTTATAGTTGTGATAGGCCTGGTAATGATATAAAAATGAAATCTTTGCTTCATAGTATTTTCCTAGATAATTTAACATATTTCGTTTATTGGTTTTAGTTCTTATAACTTGAGGGTATAGATCTGCTTTGCTTATTTTTTTAACATAAATCTTCATTGTTCAGATTATTACAGTTCCTCTTTTTAACCCCCATACCTCCCCTCCACCTGGTTCCCACCCACCTTTTGCCCTTATCCCTCCCACCCCCACACACTGTCCTCAATCATAGGTGTATGATTTTTGCCCATTCTCTTCCTGCACCCCCCACACCTCTTTCCCTCTGAGGATTGTCAGTCCACTTTTTCTATGCCCCTGATTCTATTATATTCATCAGTTTATTCTGTTTATCAGATTTTTTATTCACTTGATTTTTAGATTAATTTGTTGATAGATACGTATTTGTTCATAATTTTTATCTTTACCTTTTTCTTCTTCCTCTTCCTAAAGAGTACCTTTCAGCATTTCATATAATACTGGTTTGGTGTTGATGAACTCCTTTAGTTTTTTCTTATCTGTGATGCTCTTTATCTGCCCTTCAATTCTGAGTGATAGCTTTGCTGGGTAGAGTAATCTTGGTTGTAGGTTCTAGCTATTCATCATTTTGAATATTTCTTGACACTCCCTTCTGGCCTGCATAGTTTCTGTTGAGAAATCAGCTAACGCTCCTATGGGTGCTCCCTTGTAGGTAACTAAGTGTTTTTCTCTTGCTGCTTTTAATATTCTTTTTGTCTTTTGCTCTTGGTATTTTAATTATGATGTGTCTTGGTGTGATCTTCTTTGGATTCCTTTTGTTTGGGGTTCTGTGCACTTCCTGGACTTGTAAGTCTATTTCTTTCACCAGGTGGGGGAAGTTTTCAGTCATTATTTCTTCAAATAGGTTTTCAATATCTTGCTCTCTCTCTTCTGGTATCCCCATAATTTGGATGTTGGTACTCTTGAAGTTGTCCCAGAGGTTCTTTACACTCTCTTCATATTTTTGGATTCTTTTTGCTTTTTTGGTTGCGTGTTTTTTGCTTCTTTGTATTTCAAATCTTTGACTTGATTCTTAGGATCCTCTAGTCTGCTGCTGGATCTGTGTATTATTTTTTATTTCAGTCAGTGTATGCTTAATTTCTAGTTGGTCCTTTTTATATCCTCAAGGGTCTCACTAAATTTATCAGCCTTTTCTAGAAAATGCTTGAAAAACCTTATAACCATGGTTTTGAACTCTATATCCAGTTGTTTGCTTTCCTCCATTTTTTTCATTTGTGAACTGTTTCTTTGTTCCACATTTTGGCTGCTTCCCTGTGTTGATAGAGTGGCTTTGTGTGCTAGCTGTCCTATAGGGCTTAGTGGCTCAGCCTCCCCAGTTACCTGATGTGGACATTCTTGGTGCACCCCTTTGTGGGCTTTGTACACAGTCTTGTTATAGTTAAGCCTTGATTGTTGTTGGTATCACTGGGAGGAATTACCTCCAAGCCAACTGATTGTGAGGATTAGCTATATCTATGATGGGAGAACTTCTGTGCTGGAGACAACCTTATGAGACAAGAATTGCTTCAGTGGGACTTTGGTGCTCACTGAGTCTTCCCCCTGAGTGTGTTCCTTATGGATCTGAGGAGTTATAATTTGGATGGCCCTACTTTGACCCCTGGGTATACTCGCTCTTGGATCTCCAAGGAGGTGCTAATTTAGCTTCTGCCTGAGGCCATGCTGAAGGGGCTATGGAGAGATCTGCAGATTCCTCTTCTTTGTTTGGGGTTTGGAGGTGCCCAGATGAGGCCCCACTGTGAAGCAATGCAAACTGCTGTGGGCCTTCTTTTGGATGTTTTGGGTCTTTCTGACTCAGCTGCAGTTTGTTAGGTAGGTTTAGATTTCAAAGGACCAGGTCATTCATATGCAAAAAAATCTGTGCACAGCTTGGGTGGGGTTTGGTCTAAGGTGGGAGCAGACAGCAAAGGCTTCTCGACAGCCTTACCCTATGAGGTTCCCTGGTCTCAGTGTCCCTTAGCAAGCACTTGAGAGAAAACTGCCCTTGAGTTCCGCCCTATGCTAGACAGTCCAGTTTTTTCCCATATGAGTCTGAGTACCCAGAGTCTCGCCTGGAACTGGAGTTCAGAGCAGTCAGCAGCTTGTGTCTCCCTCCTGCTTGAGAAAGACAACTGCGTACACAGTTACCAGCCTTTTACGCGCATGCCTGTGCCTCGAACCTCGGCACTTCAGCACCTCCTTTGAGTCTCAGTGTGCTTTTCTCTTTCCTTCTAGTTGTAGAATTTCTACTCAGCCAGCCTTCCTGTGGTTCTGGATGGTGTCCATTTTGTCTTTTAGTTGTAGTTTTGAAGTGGTTGTGCAAGGCAGCAAGTTCAGGTGTTTACCTATGCCGCCATCTTGGTTTCTCTGCTTTGCTTATTTAACAAATTGTCCTTTAGCTCCTAAAAGTCAACTTTTAACAATTTCATGAGACAAATTTTGTATGAAATCTTAGAAATGATAATAACTTTTTTGAGTTTATGATAAGCTTATCGATATTGACATAAACTTACCAACTTTAAAAATAGCATGAGAACTGGGCTCAACTGAAATATGTGCTTCGATTTTCAAGAAGTTTAAAAATATTTTTATCAAAAAATACCTTTTTTCTCACTCTTTGATAAAATCTTATTCTTGCTTCAAATCCTTGTTAAAGGTATTTCATTACTATATGATAGAACCTATATTTCTCTTTTTTAAACCAGGAGCTTGAGTTATATCCATTTATTTACATGATTGTCATGAAAGAGGGCAACCATAATAAGGCTTTCTTTATAAAAAAAATATATGTATTTTTATTGATTTCAGAGAGGAAGGGAGAAGGAGAGTTAGAGATAGAAACATCAGTGATTAGAGAGAATCATCAGTTGGCTGCTTCCTGCATGCCCCCTACTGGGGATTGAGCCTGCAACCCCAAGCAAGTGCCCATAACCGAACTCAGACCTGGGACTCTTTCAGTCAGTCCCCAGGCTGATGCTCTATCCACTGAGCCAAAACAGAGAGAGCAAGTCTCCAGGAACATAAATGGGACTGTGTTGCCAGTGGAATACAACGAGGCATGTTAAAGGCACTCTATCTACTTGCAGGTCGGCCGCCTCCAAGACCTGGTGAGGAAAAGTGAGCAAGGGCTGGGCTCTGCGGAAGGACTCATTGCTAGCCTCCAGGACTCCCAAGAACGACTTCAAAACGAGCTCGACCTGACGAAAGACAGGCTGAAGGAGACCAAGGATGCTCTATTGAAAGTTGAGGTAAATCCTAATCCTGGTACATCAGCAAGGTAAAAAATATCATTTCGTCACTTGGCTTAAAAGTTATTAAAATCCCAATACATATAATTTAGTGTTTTGCTTTCCTAGGGCTACGGTAACAAAGTACCTCAACTTGGGTGGCTTAACACAACAGGTATTTGTTCTCACAGTTCTACAGGATGAAAGTAGACATCCAGGTATTGTTGCCTTAGCGGATATGGCTCCGTTGGTTGGACACTGGGAGATTGCTGGTTTGATTTCCCTGTCCAGGGCATAGGCCTGGTTTGTGGGCTCTCTCCTTAGCGGCAGGGGGCATGCAGGAGGCAGCCTTTCAAGGTGCTCTGACGTTGCTATTTCTCTCTCTTTTCCCCCTCTCCCATCCTCTCTCTCTAAAAATCAATAAAACGGTTATTTTTTTAAGTCCATTAAGAAAAAAGATATTTCCAGGGCCATTTTCCCTCTTGAATCTCTATGGGAGGATCCCTCCTTGCCTTTTCCAGATCATGTAGCCCAAGGCGTTCCTTGTATCAAGGCCGCACAACCTCAGTCTCCTCCTCCGTCCGCACATGGCGTTCTCCCTGTGTCCTCACATCCCACAAGGACACCAGTCTTACTGAATTAAGTCTCACCCTACTCCCGTGTGACTTCATCTTAACGAATTACATGTGTACTGACCCTAAGTCCAGATAAGGTCACATTCTGAGATACTGGGGGGTTAGGACTTCCACATGTATTTTGGGGACACAGTTCAACCCGCAGCAATTCGCATGCCGATTTTACTGGTAAGAGTTGAAACTCTCACGTGTAGCAACTAAGTGATTCTCTGTGACTACACATTTCAGAAAGGTCTGTCTTTCCCCTTCCATTCTCGTGGTGCAGAGCGAATATTTAGATTTGCCTTAAACAGGAAAGAAAAGAATCCGTAAAACCAGGGGCATAGTAGTCAGGGAGTTCTTACCTTTTCTTTCAGAGAGGTGAAGAACTCGGATGGGCTCTGAAGTCAGATTGATTGACATTATTACATATGCCCTCTTCTTCCCACCCTCTCCCTCCGTTGACCTCTCCCAGCCCGCCCCTGCCCCCAGCACAGGCCTTCACCCCCCTGTTGTCTGTGTCCCTTGGTTATGCTTATGTGCATGCAGGGGTGGTGAGAGATCAACCAAAGGACTTGTATGCATGCACATAAGTGTGTAACTTGTGGCTTGTTATTTATTCTGAGCCTCGATTTCCTCGTCAGATCAGTTGGTGGGGGAAAATAATATACTTCACACCAATCTGGTAGTGATTAAATGAGATCAAACATTTACAGCACAGTGCTTAGCAGACTAGTAAGCACACAGTAAATGTTGCCTTTTATCCAATATTTCAAAATATTTTTTGACTTAAAATTGATGACAGTTCAAAAGCATATAAATAAGAAACTTTAGTGGCTATAGCTTGTTTATGGTTATATATAATTCTTATATCCAAGGTGTAGTTATATTTTTATAAATATAAAACTTTGAATACTACCCGACCGGCATGGCTCAGTGGTTGAGTGTCAACCTATGAACCAGGAGGTCATGGTTCGATCCTGGGTCAGGGCACATGCCCAGGTTGTGGGCTTGATCCCCAATGTGGAGTGTGCAGGAGGCAGCCAACCAATGATTCTCTCTCATATTTGATGTTTTAATTTCTCTTTCTGAAATCAATAAAAGTATATTAAAAAGCAAAACAAAAAACATTGAATACCAGTTACATTTTATTTTTAAATTCTATGAAAAAAAATAAATTATTTTTCAATCATTTTCCTTCTGTTTACCTGTCCCTGGTGGTTATATGATATGAGCATTAATATGTAACAAGGAATAGTTGGAATTTAGAGCTAGTGTTATACACAACTTAATATATTTATGTGATGACAGACATATTGACTCTAATCTCAACGTTAGCAGTCTGTGGCATAAAGCTGACTACACTGTATTAAGATGTGGTTTTTCCGTTGTCAAAAGTAACAGGAAGATGATCGTATAAATATGGTGACAGATCATTGCTAAACATCATGATGATCATTTTATAAGGTATATAATGGTTGAGTCATTACATTACATTGTATACCTGAAACTAGTATAGTCTGCTATGTCAGTGATACTTCAATAAAAAAATAAGGTGGCAAAAATATACTTAAAAATAAACTGCTGAGAGATTCCTAATGGGTGTTGGTAGAATATAAGTTGTTTTGATATGGAAACATGGAGGTTCTGTGCCCTGTCTTTGCTGCATTTTATCCTGGTGGCCTTCCCCCTCTACCCCATCCTGGCATTGAGAATTAGATACAGGGATTCCATTCATTGATTTAATGGAATAAATTGCTCATTGTTCTTCTGTCACATAGTAGATCATGATACATATTTTAAGCAAAACTCTATCAACTGTTCAGTTGCTGATCTGCTGGACAGTTTTAATTGAGGAAATAATAGGTGCTGCATTATAGTTTACCACATCTTGGAAAATTTCCTTAAGAGCAAGTGTGTTATTTTTAACCTTTTTTCCCATTTTCGTGCTGTCTAATAAGGTGCTGCGTTGAATTCAGTTCTTAGTACTTACTATTTAATAGCCAGGTCAACAGTGTGAATGGCAGTTTCCGCACTGACCTGCTTCTTTCCCATTGATGTCAGCGGGTGGGTGATGCTGAACGAGTCGTTGTGGTAACGGGAGGAGGGGCCATCGTCTGTTCTCCTGTATCCTAGGAATGGCTACCGTGCTGGCAGGGATGATGGTTGCCAGTGTTGTCCAGAAGGTCACCTCCAGCCCCAGGCTCCAGAGAGCCACTTGGTTTATGCTAATCTAGAGGGATTTCATAGATATCATATCATATTACCATAACACCAAACACACAAACCGCTATTTGAGGTTATGTAATAAAAATACTCAGTAGCCTAAATTTCTCATAATTATTTTAATCGTATCAGTGGGGTACAGCTATCATGTTTAGGCTTTGAATAAATAGCATGCTTTTGAATGTGAACATGAATGAATTTGAATAACTTATCTGTGTATGTAACATGCACACATGTAAAGATAATCGACTAATAGTCACATGCCTATGATATAGAAAGTTTAGTTAGGATTATTAATTATGCTATCTTTAAACTACTTTTAAATTTATAGATCTTATAAATTTATTTTTATTGATATTAGACCTTAAGAAAAGATAGTTTACACAAGGACATTTAAATGACAAAATGTGTGCCATATGTTTCATTGTCAGAAAATCTCAAGTAATTATCATAGATCGCACTTGCCAGTTACTGCGCTGTAAGAATTTGTCATGATGCACGCACTCTGCTTGTTTGAAATAACCAGCAGTGACTTGGCCTGTGAAGACTAGTCTTTATTGAAGAGTTTTTGTTCTTCAGAGTGAGCTAGACCAAGAAAGGCAACAGCATGAAGAAACACTTGCTGCCCTGAAAGGAGAGGAGACGCTCCGAGTGGACAAAATGGCCCAGGACTTAGAAATAAAATGGACTGAAAATCTTAGGTACAGTTCTTACTCTGAAATGTACTCTCATCAGTGCAGATGTGCAGAAAGTGTGTTTCTCTGTGGCTTGTGCTGTCTTCCTGTTAAAGACGCAGTAGCAGCATTTTCAGTGAGTTTTTCCCATGATTAGATGCAGAGAAATTGGAATTTCTTTTCCTGCTTAAATACAGATTACTGTTTTCTGTTTGCATTTCCTTGAATATAAAATAGAGTACTAACCTGAAGTCAGGTATCTATTCTGCCACTGATAAACCCATGATCTTGGGTAAGTTACCAATGTACCTTCTAGTCCCTAACTATACAATAATCAACTCCTATTCTGAGTTGACTTTTGAGGCAGATTAATTACTTAGGAAACATGTGAACAACTATACTACAGTTATTGAGATAAACAGTTCTCTTTATAAAGGGAATGCTTTTGTTTTATTCTAGACAGGAGTGTTCTAAACTTCGTGAAGAGCTAAGACTTCAACATGAAGAGGATAAGAAGTCAGCAGTGTCTCAACTTTTCCAGTTAAAAGAGCGAGAGAAAAATGCAGCCAGGGATTCGTGGCAGAAGAAAGTAGAAGATCTCTTAAACCAGGTAATTAGGAGTCTGCATGAGGGAAATGTTATACAACATCGTGTGTTAGTTCACTGTATTTTGTTATTTTTCTTTTCTATTACATGTTATTTTTCAGTTATAGTTTTCATTTGATATTATTTGTTTTAGTTTCAGCTGTACAACACCGTGGTTAGACAGTCAAATATACTTTACAAAGTGATCCCCTCCAATATTTCAAGTATGCTCCTGGCACCATACATAACTATTAAAATGCCCATCAATAGACAAGTGGATAAAAAAAAATTGTAGGTACTTTATATACAATGGAATATTACTCAGCCATAAAAAGGAATAAAATTGTACTATTTGCTACAGCATGGTTGGATCTAGAGGGCATTATACTAAGTGAAATTAGGGAAAGACAAATACCATATGATTCACTTCTATGTGAAATTTAAAGAACAAAATAAATAAACAAATAAAATAGAGCAGACTTGTAGATAAAGAGAACAGACTGATGGTTGATGGTTGCAGGGAGTGGTGGGGGGAATTTGGAGGATTGAGTGAAAAACTAACAAGAAGCTTAAGATGCTTTAAAACAAATTGACTATTATATAGGGCATTGGCTTTTTATTAACATGAATCTTGTTCATGTACAATACTTACCAAATAATATTTTTGCATATAAATTTTGTAATTCTTCCAGTATTCTCTTAAGCAGAGACACTTAGGGTGACATCATCCAGTCTTGTGGTTTAAATGCCATCTATAAGTCAGCGAATTAGAAAGTTAAATCTCCAGCCTTGACCTCTTACCCTGAACTCAGAATCCCTTGGTTGGCTAATAGGCATCTCAGACTTCGCATGTCTGACTCAGAAGCATTGATTTTCACTCTCCATCGATCATTCCAGCATCTTCACATCTTGGCACAGCTTGTTGCTCAAAACAAAAAATGAAGAGTCATTCTTAATTTCTAATTTTTTTTTACCTCTTCCATAATCTGTCCGTCCTCTTATCCTACCTCTGAAACATATCCAGCTCCATCCACTTCCAATTCCCTTAGCAAACACTATTCCAAGCCACTGTTACAATAGCCTCCTACCTGACCTCCTCAATTTCACCTTTCTCACAGAACTCAGTGATTTTTTTTTAATTTTTAAAGTATATTTTTATTGATTTCAGAGAGAAAGGGAAAGGGAAAAAGAGGGATAGAAACATCAGTGATGACAGAGAATCATTGATCAGCTGCCTCCTACACACCCCACACTGGGCCTCGAGTTGTAACCCAGGCACGTGCCCTTCATAGGTAGAAGCTCACCCACTGAGCCATACTGGCCGAGCCAGTGATCTTTTATGATGTAAATCAGATCATGCCATTCTCCTGCTTAAAATTCTCTCAGGGCACTCAGTTAAGACTCTTATTCCAACTCCTTCATTTTCCAACAAAACCTGAAACCATCTTGCCCTCCCTCCTTTCCCCCCCGCCATCTCCTTTCAGCCTCACAGACAGCACCCTGGTTCGCACATACACGTATGCTCAGTTACTCTGGGCTTACTTCCACCTCAGGATGCTGGTGCTGACCCATTTGCCCACACGCTCTTCTCCCAAGATCATCTCATTTTGTGTCGCATCCTTCATTAATTCCCAGTTAATTGTCACTAATTTAAAAACATCTGTCTTTGCCATCAACCCAATATCACCTCCATTCATTTTCTGTCACAGCAACCTTTAAAAAAATATATGTATGTTGATCATGAACTTTATTTTTCTTATCTGTTGTTGCGTATTAGTTTTACTATGTTTTTCAATTGTTTCCTCACTCTGCTTATATTTCCTGAAATATAGTATGACTCTAATAAATATTTTTAAAATGAATTATAAATCTTACTTCATTTGTGTCTTGACTATGAACAGTATTGCCACCCAACAGCACTAGTTGTGCCTTTCCTGATTGCCGCTGCGAGGTCTGTAGTGTAAGTCACCCCAGGTCACAGCTTAGGGACCATGCCTTTTGGGTTAGATAGTTCCAAGGCCTGCACTGGATGTGGAGAGAGGTCGCTGACCTTTGAATTTAGACTCAAGTGTACTTCTATTGCAGAAAGTCTAAAATCCCTCAGGGAAGACCTGGCATGCCACTCTGATTTGTCATACTGGTTAGTTTTTCAATCTTCAACAACACGTAGATTTTTTTGTATCATGATATCTTACAGAGTGAAAAATGAAATATACTTCATTAACAAGTGCCATACGTTTTAGATTAACTTCTAGTACTAGCACATCAGTTCTGAGAACTACAAAGAAGAAAAAACTATAACTAAATAACCTTATGATTTTCTTAAGTTTTATGAAGTCTGGAGAAGTTAAGGGTCTCATTAGTATGTGAAGAATATTAATAGTATAAAAAAGAATAAGAAAAAAGTAAGAATAAAATTAATATAGTTAATATGTATAAAAGTGTGAGAAAGTTTAGATGGAGAAGTTATAGAGTAATCAAATAGAAAGTTAATCTTTTTCTCAACTTATTTTTGTCAACTCCAGTAAACTCTACCCTAGAATATGTTAGTTAAATTATTAGTAAAAAAAATTGTTTACCAAATAAAATCTGGCTTTACTTTGTGGCACGTCAAGGAATAATAGCATTATGGGGAAAAAGATAATCATGTTCTGTCTGAAAATTTGATTATTGTCCAAAGAAAACACTATTTTACAGGAATTTTTCTATTTATATTAGCAATAAAAGTTTTTAATGTTATTTTGTATTTTGAAGGGCAAAATGTAAAGCAGTTGAAACAGAAATCACATTTTTTTCCATATTTGGGGGTGGAGAGAGTGCCTAGTGTTTTTTCCAGTGGTTTATCACTCCGAATTTCAGCAACCTTCTGAAAAATGAACCCAGATGGTAAATAAATTTCCCAGATATGTCCTAGATGATAGGATTGAAAAGCTATGAGGGAATCTCTTTTTTCTTTTCCCCGGTACAAAACCAGCTTACTATTAATCTTCTCATTTTCAGTGATAATCTCTTAATTTATTTTCCGGCCCCAAAATTATGTAGTCAGTTGAGCTAGTGTATCACTTCTCACCTGCTCATTTCTCTTGAGAGAAATCCTTCATGCACCAACATCCATACTGAGTGTAATACTTGGAAGCAATAGATTGTAGCTTTCTGGAGGAATTTGGGACAGGAATATGCCTGTGGTTCCTTCAGTAACCATCAGCTATAAAACTGAACTCTGGTTAAATGTACCAGCCTTTGGCATTTTGCATAGGTAAGTCTGCCAGCCCACGAACATAGGACACTGTTTTAAAAGACGACAGATGATTTAGACCAGCGGTTCTCAACCTGTGGGTCGCGAACAGCTAGCAGGGTCTCCTAAGACCATCAGAAAACACAGATATTTACATTAAGATTCATAACAGTAGCAAATTACAGTTATGAAGTAGCGACAAAAATACGTTATTTTATGATTGGGGATCACCACAACATAAAGAACTGTATTAAAGGGTTGCGGCATTAGGAAGGTTGAGAACCACTGCTTTAGACCGTAAGTCTTGAATCCCTTTTTGTCTGATTTCTTTCTCAGAACTGTTTTCAATTTACTTTTTCTTGAGTACCTTATAAGTAATGCTCTGTGCTTTACTCTCCCTTGTACCCCCTCTTTCTTCCACTGAGTTGGTTTCTGAATGTTTCCCTTTATCCCTGTGATCTTTTCCTCATAGCGGCACTCTCTGGGTGAAGCTTTGCATAAGTCTATCAACAATGTAAGTGACGGCACTTACAGTTTGCACACAAGGGCATGTGGCACTTTTGATTTTGCATAAACGTCATCGCTGCTTTCAAGCTTAAACTTATACAAAACTGCACTTTTTTTTTCAATAAGATTTTTTTTTTTGGTATATGGGTAATAAAAGCTTTTAACTTTAAGCCATTCTCTGTGTATGTGCATACATCGACCACATTGTATTAGTAAGCTTATATTTTATTATAAAGCTAAGCAGGATTTTACACCTCACACATAAAATTCATTATTTTAATATTTACTTGGTAAGATCCACGAATGTTTTTGAAAAACTATTAACTGGTTGGCTATCATAGCATTGGAAATAAATGTAAATGTATTTCTTCTTTTGTTAACTAGTTTACTTTTTGAAAAATTAGTATCAATAGACTTTTAGAATTAATTTTAGAAAGAGGAAAAGAGATGTGGGGGAGGGAGGAAAGGAGGGAAGAGAGAGAGAGAGAGAAACATTAATAGGTTGCCTCCCACCCCCACCGCCCCTACAGCATGTGCCCTGATCAGGAATTGTACTGTTTTATTTTTTGTTTGGGGGGACATTGTGTGTGTGTGTGTGTGTGTGTGTGTGTGTGTGTGTGTGTGGTGTGTATGAGAGAGAGAGAGAGAGAGAGAAAGAATAAGAGAGAGAGAGAGATTTGTAACAGCAAAACTAGGTAAAATGATCCAAATTTCCATCAAGAAGGATTGAAGTAACTTGTGTGTATTATATTCTGGAATTATGTCTGTTAGGATGCATTGGGCTACAACCAGCAGAGCATCCATTTAACAGTGGCTGTCAAGATATTTAGTTAAGAACCCAGGTATCTTCTGTATTTCCGCTTTGCCACGCGCACTGCGTTAGCTTTTTGACCATAAGTTTGCCGTGTCATAGGTGCACCATGGCTGCTCCAGCTCCTGCGAATGCAAGAGGTTCTCCTTAGGTGCTTTTTAACTGGTATCGGGACATCTTTCCCCCCAAGTCCCCATACTTCCTTTTAGCTCATTAACTAAAACAGGTTGGCACGTCCTTGTAATTAGATTTCTGTGACTTTCTTACCTTCTGTAAGATTGGGATTTCTGTTCAATCCCTAAAACTCAAGTCAGCTATCTGGGAAGAAAGGAAAGGGGGAGATTGGCTGTTGGGGAAACAAGGAACAGTACCTGCACCGAAAAGGATGGGGTATACCTAACTGTTGTGGATATGAGTACTTTATAAATACCACTCTGACGGGAAAAACCAGCCTATAAAACCACAGACTCACTGGCCTCCCTATTGGAAAAATCATTAACCATTCTTAGATAAATCCATGTGTATATTCATCTTTGAGGAAGCTACATAGTGTTGGGTGTGTGAAAGGCCACTCCATCACATAACAACACCTGCAGGTCAGGACCCCTCATGGTTTTACATTTGACGTCATCTTTATCCCTCTATGCAATGCACATTGGAGTGTCTGTCCCATTCTGCAGCCCTACCGGGATTGAGCCTAAACAGGCAATTGGACATCTCTCTCACAATCCAGGTCTGCTGGCTCTCAACTGCTCACCTGCCTGCCTTCCTGATTGCCCCTAACCACTTCTGCTTGCTAGCCTGATCATGCCCTAACCACTTCCCTGCCAGCCTCATTGATGCCTACCTGCTCCCCTGGCAGCCTATTTGTCCCTAACTGCTCTCCCCTGCAGGCCTGGTCCTCCCTAACTGCCCTCCACTGCAGGTTGGGTCTCCCTCAAATGCCCTGCCCTGCAGGCACAGTCACCCCCAACTTTCCTCCTCTGCCGGCCTGGTCATCCCCTAACTGTCCTTCTATGCAGGCTTGATTGTCCACAGCTGCTCTCCATTGCAGGCCTAGTTTCTCCCAACTGCCCTCTCCTGCTGGCCTGATCACCCACAGCTGCCCTCCCCTGCAGGTCTGATCCTTCCCAACTCCGTTCCCCTGCTGACCTGCTTGCCCATAACTAATCTTCCTTGCAGGCCTGGTCCCTCCCAACTGCCCTCCCCTGGCCATCTTGTGTCCACATAAGGGCAGCCATCTTTGACCACATGGGGGCAGCCATCTTGTGTGTTGGAGTGATGGTCAATTTGCATATTACTCTTTTATTAGATAGGATTAGATAAGATAGAGGCCTGGGGCATGGGCAGCCTGGGCTGTGGTGGTTTGCAGGCCAACCACACCCCCTGGAGACCCGAGCGGGCTCCCTGGGATCTGGGATTTATTTATCTTCTATAATTGAGACTTTGTAGCCTTGAGTGGAGCCAAGCTTCCTGCTTGCTCCATGGCCATAGCCATTTTGGGGAGATTTATTTATCTTCTATGATTGAAACTTTGTAGCCTTGAGTGGAGGAAGCTTGGCTTCCTCCATCATCAGGGGCAACTCAAGCCTCCTGCTCTCTCCAGCTCTGTGGCTGCCCCCATTTTTGTTGGGATTTATTTATCTGCTATAATTAAAACTTTGTAGCCTTGAGTGGAGGCCTAGGCCGGCCAAGGTGTGCTGAAAGCTTTGCTTCCTCTGGGAAAACCTAAGCCTCCTGCTTGCTCCATGGCCACATCAATCTTAGTTGGGTTAATTTGCATACTTGCTCCTGATTGGCTAGTAGGCATGGCTTGTAGGTATAGCGGAGTGATGGTTAATTTGCATATTATTCTTTTATTAGATAGGCTATTTTAACATTTTTTTTCACAAGGAACACTTACTACATTGATAATGTAGAATAAAAATATGTCAAATGGCCTGGGCCCAGTTCTAGACCCGGTAAATCAGAATATCAAGGGGTCAGGGCCGGGTCAAGTATACTTATTCAAATCTACAGAGATGATTCTGGTACACAGACAGGTTTGAGAACCACAGATTACATTTACTATCTCACAAACTGTTTTGTTTTGAGGACAAATTGTATATTTTCTGTATTTTTTCATTTCCATAACAAGATGGTATTTTGGGAGGGACAAAAACCACCAACAGTGCATCAACAGCCAAATGTTTGATGTTTGATGTTACCTCAGGCTTGATGTTTCAGTTGCTTTTTAGTAGGAGCTCTTTAAGCACCATTGTTGAGGCACAGAATTGTTATGAAACTGATCTGCAGGAAATAAGTAAAGCTTTCCTTTCTTCAGAAAAATATGTGCATCTTTTTTATTTTAATTTGTCCTTTTGAAATTTTTACAACATATTATTTTCAAAAGACAACAGTATTTTAAGTGGTAGGAATCAAAAGGTAGAGCCTATTATCAGTGCAGTTGGGCCTTTAAAATTGTTTGCAAAGTATCTGGTACCTATCGATCAGTCAGTGTGTTATATAATTCATATCTAAACTGCTGTGGTAAGAATTTTTAAAATGAGGATTAAAATTATTTCTGAAATAAGGATTCTTTTTGGTTTATTTAAAATTAACAAAATAAAAAGCAGTAAGTTTCAAAATTATAACAAATGTATAAGGACTAATTCCACATACATACTTCAGACTTTAAATATGTAATTTGAAGCAATTACTGTTTCTCATTTATTGGTTCAACAAATGCCTTTCTATAATTCTGTCACAAACCTATTGATTAAGGTTGCCCAAACTATTGAATGTAAAATCCATCTTTGTTCTCTTTTATTTTGAATTGTGAAGTTTTATATCAATATATATTTCCATAAAGTATACTCACCTGTTAAACATTAGTTCACTTGACATTGCTTTGCTCATTATTTGTCTTTTAAAGTCTATGTCATTTTCATGCTGAATAAAGGCTGTCAATTTAATGCAATTTGACTAACTTATTTGTAAGAATAGCAAAATAAATTTTGATGCTGCATTGCATGATACAAGCTTTCTGCATCTAGTTCCTGTTATTGTCTTGAGCATGAATCTGAAGATTTTAGATAGCCTTAATATTACTTTGGTGTGCTTTCAAAGTTAATATAAGATATCTAAACTAAGTATATTTGAACACTAAATTGCATGGTAATGTTGTTTTGTACATACTTTATATTTTCTTGAGTATAGAGACAAAGATTAATCATATATTTTAAAATGAAAAATATTGCTTTGGAGTCCTTTCAAGGTAAAGTATATTATGATGTAAAATATTTAAATATATTTAAATGTATTTTATTTTAAGCTGGTGAGGTTTGAGAGAGTGCTAGATTTTAAATGTATAACTATTATATCACTGGGGTACTTCATTCATTTTAAATGTCATATTCATATGTTTCATTTTTAAATAATTCAACTGTGAGTCAAATTGCAATGAAATTAACATGGGAGCTGTTTGTGATGTGTGAACTTTTGAAGTAGATCTTGCTGAATTAAGAGGCACTGCTGGGAACTGATCCGTTTCTTACTAACCTAAGTGCACACTTAATTGGAGGGCAGGATCCAGAGCCACTGCCCGCCCATATGGTGGCTGGGACACATCAGAAATACATGCCCTATCTCTTTGGGGGGACACATGCATACCGGGGCGGACAGCTTGGTGAGCAGTTGTTCCACTGGGTGGGGTTTAGTCCTCACGTGGACAAGGGCCAGGTAACAGCTTGGATTGCCAATCATTTCATTTTCCATGTAACAGTCTTTTCCTTACATTCCTTCATGTATTCTAAGAAGTTGTCACATGGCAGTCACATGAGTTCCCATTAGTCTGGGACTAGAGTTGATTTGGGGAGACAGTGGTTGGTTCCTTCTCTATTTCGAGAACCAGCTAGCTGCAGAGAAAAATGACTCTGTTAGTTACATATCAGTGTTCACAAACGTACATTTTTGTTGCCTTTTACCATTTTATGCTTTAGTATTGTTTCCTTTCTGGGTTGTCCTTAAGGCTCACTTCATCCTGATCCTCTTTGCATAAAATGGTGAGAAATCACAGAGTTTAATTTGTCTTGTTCCTGATTCCAAGCATGGCCTGAGCTGTTGCTGGGACATTCTCCTGCTGTTTTCACACTTGCAGAGTTTGTTTCCCTGTAAATCATGGGTGCTACTGCCACCTAGAGGTGCTGGGGTGGCATTGCGTGGAGGCAGAGTGTTGCAGTGTCACTAGACTCCAACCGCATGAAATAACCTCGGAAACCTTAGGTCTGTGTAGACATCATCAAGTAGAATTCATGTAACTTTCGGCAGGAGTCACTGCTTTGGAAATACGTTAAAACGGAGTGAACATCCATGTCAGCTGTGTCATTTCTCACCAGTGCTTGACTGTATTCATAAAGGCATGTGCTAACCTCTACCACGAAGCCCGGTTTAGAACTTTGTCCAAAGCCCTGCCACATGTTTAGTTATCCACACAACGTCATGTAGCCTTTGACCATTTCCTGCTGCTTGCCTCTGACCTTTCTGTCGGCCAGTTCCTCCTTTCTTATTTTGCATCTCGAGTGATTCTCCATCCTTTCTCTTTCTTCCCCAGTGCCTTTCTCTGAAACGTGAGGCAGCCTGTATCTGCCTTCCTTCACTCAGATGAGAGTCTTTGCCCTTTTACAAAAACTCCCTACAAAGCTTCGTCTTTCCATTGGCTTTCCTGGCCATAGAAACGGTTTTTCTTATAAATGAATACACATAGTGAGTGTAGTAACTTACTTAATAGAACACGTTGGACAACTTTTATCCTGTTCCCTCAGCTCACCTTAGGTTCAGACTTCTGTTAGAATATGGCCATGTAGTTTCAAGTTATGATTTCCTGTATATGGGGAGTATACATATATATTTATACACATATTTTCTGTCTTTATTCTTTTTAAAAAGGACTTAATTTAAGTATTTTAAGGCACTCAGAAGCAGTGCAGACATTAAAGGTGATATCTGTTTTCAAAAGGAGTAACAAATCAGTTTTCAATAGTGAAATAAAGGCACCTGTCATTATTATAAGGATATAACTAGAGGATTGTGGGATAGTTATGATTTTCAAAAAGCTTGAAGGTTTGCAAAGTTTTTGAATTAGATCAAAACTCAAAAATCTTTTTATAAACAAGGATTCTAAATTATGAGCTGATAAATCTTTTAAAGAGTAGCCTTTTAATCCTCAAATCATCTTAGCTAACATTTACTGAGCACTTCCTACATTCTAGGGGCTGTTCTAAGGGAACTATGCAGAATAACGTGCTTCATTCTCACACAGAGATGTTGATGCTAGCAAGGAGCGAGGCTAGAATTTTAACTCAGAGCCCATAATCCAAACAGCTCAACCTTACTGCCTCACAAAATAAGCAATTTAACTTTCCATACTATATCTTCGAAGTGACTATAATCTAAATACATTAGTTGTCTTTTGTCTTAATTTTATATGTGAATACTTATTGCAATTCAATATAGGTGTTCATTGTGTTCTAGCTGTGGACTGCAGTGTTTTTTAGTCTACAAATTTAATATCACATTATTCTGTTTTTAGGATAATGACTAAAATATAGAATTGAAAGCGGTACTATCTAAAGATTAGATACCTATGATATATTGTAAACATTTTAAGATTTTTTAAAAGAGATTAGTTTTGTCTTTTTTAAAAAAATATATTTTTATTGATTTTAGAGAGAAAGGAAGAGGGAGAAAGAGAGAAAAAAACGCCCTTGATGAGAGAGAATCATGGACCGGCTGCCTCCTGCAAGTCCCCCACCGTGGATCGAGCCCACAACCCAGGCATGTGCCCTTGACTGGACTCGAACCTGGGACCTTTCAGCTCTCAGGCCAATGCTCTATCCGCTGAGCCAAACCGGCTAGGGCTTAAGATACTTTCTTAAGGCAGTTGTGTTACCATGGTGGATATCACTGAAATGCTGCCCCCTTAGATTACAGCTTGTGAATGTGTGTGTTTCTGACACTGTCCCGTCCTGTGGCACAGATCTCCTTGCTGAAGCAGAACCTGGAGCTGCAGCTGAACCAGTCCCAGACTTCCTTGCAGCAGCTGCAAGCCCAGTTCACACAAGAGCGACAGCGGCTGACACAGGAGCTTGAAGAACTGGAGGAGCAGCATCAGCAGAGACACAAGTCTTTAAAGGAAGCCCATGTCCTTGCCTTTCAAACTATGGAAGAAGAAAAGGAAAAGGAGCAAAGAGTAAGATTAATGTGACGTCTACTTAAATGAAATCCAGCAGCCTAATAATAATTAGCCTTCAAATTCTTCAGAATGTTTTAACTCGAGGAAACTGTGTGTGGCTTTATTTTAAGGTGTTTTCCAGCATATGACATCCTGTAGGGGTCACTGTGTTTAAACATATACACTAGTTACACACTATAACAGACAAGTTAAACTAGGCCCAATATATTTTATCTGTTTTCCATTATATTGCCAAGTTCATGATGAGAGTAATAGTCTGTTTGGTTTGTTATAGAGTAAACAGTGATTATAAAGTTTAGCATGGTCTGACTGAGCTATAACCACTGTAATCACTTACTACTATCTTGAAATGACAATAGTCTTCCATCAAATTTTTAGTTTTTCTCTTTCAAGCTGGATCTTCAAAAGACATGTATTCCAAAGAATTTATATATTTTTCAACCCCAATTTTTTTCCTCATACTTATAAAAAAAATGTACAAAACTCACAGTGAAATTACAGACATTTAATAGTGCAATCCTCTATGTACAGCCCCAAAGCTATATGAAAAGTAGTGATATAAACAAATCACTCAGAAGATATTTAAATCAACTAGATGTATTCATATAGAATCTCTCAAGGTATTGGTGGTATAGTGGTGGGTATAGCTGCCTTCCATGTAGAATCTCCTCATATCCATTACTTAGTTCTTTGTTAAAATTGTAGTTTGACATAGTCTTACTGTGATTAATTTTGGTATAGTTTATTTCTTAACACTGTATTTTCCAATTTCTTCCGAGGACTTTATGGCAATTAAGATAAAGATTGATGGAAAAAAATACAGTTTTATTATAATTTTTAATATTTATAGTCATTACAGATATAAGTTGTCTCTTAATTCTTTATGTGGGAGCAGGCACTATTATATAAGAAGTGGTATATTATAAAGAAATTAAAACAAGAAAGTTCCATCCTTTTAAAAAACACTTAATACAGTAAGATGAAGTCTCTTGATCTGGTGAAGGAAGTTCCTTTGGTTAAAAGTGAGGTCTATTGCTTTGCTAAATAATCCATTCGTTGGATGCCATTTATGAGTTGGAATAACACAAAAGCTCTCATATTAGTACTTTAATTATACACATTCAGCCCTTTCAAAACTAATCATTTTTAAAAGAAATCAGAATCTGCAGCTTTATTACTCATCATTAGGCAGCCAAGCTACCCAAGTAAAGCTTTCTAAACTACAATTCCTGTATTTTACCCTTATTCAGCTTTATTTTTCAGAAACAAAACACTTTTTAAACAGTGTACAAAAATAGCCAAATACTAATTTATAAAAAAAGCATTTTAGAATAATGATTAAAGAAATGCTGCCCTGGTTATAATACAGTAACTTTCCCAGAAACCTTTCACGTGGCAGGTTACAGTGAGATAAACCCCTCCTGGCACAGCTCACTCTAAACCTGAAGTCCCTGAGTTCTGCCTGTTCTCCTGTGGCCATGTACCTTCTTAGTCTTAGCCCCTTGCAGTCTGTTCTCTCTGGTTGGGCTTTTAAAACGAATCACACAAAAAGCTTTAGTTTCCTTTTTCGGCTACTGCCTCTCAGAGCTTTTGCTTCTGTTCACAAGTACAGTCAAAAAGAAGGACAATAGGAGGTAGCTACACAAACCTATCTAACCAAGAGGGAATATGCAAATTGACTGTCACAAATATGGTGGTGCCCATTGCCACAAGAAAATGGCGCCCAGTCCCCTCAGCCCCACCGTAGTCCCCCAATCATTTCATCCCTGCCAGGGGGAGGAAAAGGGGGGCAGTCATGTGATGCAGCCAGAACCCTCCTCAGCCACCCAGGGCTGCCCGAGGCTCAGGTAACCAGGGCCAGCTGAGGCTTGCACTGCCAGCAGTGACAGCAGCAGAGGTGTGATGAGGGCGTCATCTTCCCTTGATCTCCAGGTCACCTCCCACCCCTGAGGGCTCCTGGACTGTGAGAGGGGGCAGACCAGGCTGAGGGACCCCACTCCAGTACATGAATTTGCATGCACCGGCTTCTAGTATTTGATATTTATACGTGCCCACATCTCTTTTTTCCTGATCAGAAGATCTTTTCATGTTAACACCCTCATCCTGTTTTTGCTAAGTCTGTGCACAAAGCAGAATTACTCATTAATTTCAGGTGGTTCACCCCTGTTAGCAGCTTTAGAAATGCCTTTATTGAAAACTGCTTTTAGTGCGAGAGTCCATATTCCAATTCAAGCACAATATATTGAGTCAAACTGGTTCCATGACAATTAGTTTATTGTTTCAAATGGCTCTGCTAATTTATGTTCTAATGGTGATTATCTTTTATTTAATTTCTTGTAAATGAATTAAGAATGCCTTGTTTTTCTTAAGTAATAATTGAGTTTAGTAATTATCTTATTTTTATTTGTAGTTTCCTTCCTGTAGTCTAACATAATAATAATTTGAATATCTTTCTACTGTTGTAGGCTCTTGAAAATCATTTACAACAAAAACATTCTGCAGAGCTTCAGTCATTGAAGGATGCACACAGAGAGTCAATGGAGGGCTTCCGGGTAGAAATGGAGCAGGAACTCCAGACTCTTCGGTTTGAATTAGAAGATGAAGGGAAAGCTATGCTTGGTATTGTGAATGGATTATAATTTTGTCAGATTAATTTGCACATTCTTCTACTTTAAAATTTAACATGAAATCACAGGTTTTTTTGTTTGTTTTTAAAATATATTTATCTGTAGCCGAACCGCTTTGGTTCAGAGGATAGAGCATGGGCCTGAGGACTGAAAGGTCCCAGGTTTGATTCTGGTCAAGGGCATGTACTTTGGTTGTGGGCACATTCCCAGTAGGGGACGTGCAGGAGGCAGCTGATCAATGTTTCTCATCGATGTTTCTAACTATCCCTCTCCCTTCCTCTCTGTAAAAAATCAATAAAATATATTAAAAAAATATATATCTAATCTGTAATATTTTTTTAAATGTGCTAAACCTCTTTTTATCCTTGAATTACAGCTTCTTTACGCTCAGAACTAAACCATCAACATGCAGCTGCAATTGATTTGTTACGGCATAATCATCATCAAGAATTGGCAGCTGCTAAAATGGAGTTAGAGAGAAGCATGGATATCAGCAGGAGACAGGTAGAGAAAACATTCTGTTCTGTGCTTATTTCTTAAATGTGAGCAGATTTGAAGATTCATAATTTTCTGAAAAGTATTTTATAATAACTGGTATTTTCAAGTTATTATTATTTACTATCTAGAGTTTTTTAGTGCAGTGAAGGCTATTATTGGTTTATTAGACTTAATGACTTTTACTTTGTTGGTCTTCAGCTATGTTAAATGACCAGCCCAAATTTTCTTTTCATCACTAGAAAATTTTAAATGAGCAACCGTATAATCATGGACAGAAGTTATATTTCCTTCAAGTGGACTGCTGACGTTGAAATTGACAATGTCTAGCTAGGCCAGTAGAACTTTAGAAAACTGACTTCTAAGAAAACAGAAGGAAATTTAACTTTCAGGCAAGATAACTGCATTTATGTCAGTGGCCTCTGGACATCTGCTTTCTAAGCCATGAGATATGTGTGGATATGTGTGTTGGGATGGCCTCCATAGACGTGGGTCCCTTTTAGATTGAAGGACAATAGTGCCAGCATCTTATTATAGACCACGTAACTTGTTGAGTGTGTGAGAGCCCTGTGTTCTAACTTCAGCTCTGCCATTGATTGTAAATCTTCCTTGGACAAATCATCTCTTGGGTTTTCGTTTGCTCATCCGTAAATGAGGGAAATGTGCTTTTATGGTCTTTTGGGTCTTGTAGCTCTGACCTTATTAAAGCTGTAGCCATATAAACACTTATATATATGGAAAGAGAAGAGGCCTTGAGGTTTTCTCATTTCAGCGTTTGCTTTTGCAGTAATGCCAGATGTGTTACATTCGACATTCCAGTGTTCCATTTTCTGTCCCTCAGATAAACACAGAAAGCAAATATGTAGAAAACGCTTAAAATTATTTGCATTTTGCAGAGTAAGGAGCACTTGTGCAGAATAACAGATCTACAAGATGAATTAAGGCACAGAGAGCATCACATCTCTGACTTGGATAAGGAGGTACAGCACCTTCATGAAAATATAAGTGCCCTAACCAAAGAATTGGAATTTAAAGGGAAAGAGATTCTCAGAATACGAAGTGAATCTAACCAACAGATGAGGTATGTATGCCATTAATTGTATCAGGATGAATTTGCAGAGTTATCTGACAGACTGTTGTGATGGTACTTAGCAGTACAGGCCTATTTTTATGACTAGACTATCTTCTAATAAGCTATTGAAGACCACTTTTGACCTTGTTGACTATGTTATAATCTAGAGCATAGATGAAATTTATATTTTGAATGATTGTATATGCATTCATCCACTTTGGAAATTGTAGAAAATTAACTAAAATCCTTTAAAAATGTTATTTCAAAAAGCATTAAAGGAGACAACTTTAACAAGCTAGAAGATGAAAGTGAGTAACTTACTTTAGATTGTTTCCATTACTTTCCTATGTATTGTACCTAAAGCCATTTCAAATCTGGTAGAATATAGGAAGTTTGAAAGTTTGACTTGAGAATAACATTTTCTTAACTAAAAATAAATCAAACAGGTTGCATGAACAAGATTTAAGCAAGAGACTTGAGAAAGAGTTGGATGTCATGACAGCAGACCACCTGAGAGAGAAAAATATCATGCGGGCAGATTTTAATAAGACTAACGAGCTACTCAAGGAAATAAATGCAGCTTTACAAGTGTCGTAAGTCACATTATATTAAAGAAAATTCATATGCCGATAATAAACTGAGGAGCACTGTGTCTTACCTCAGCTTAGCTACCCTTTTGAAGTAATTCAATGATAACTTAAAAAAGAAAACAAGTGTATATTACAGATGGTAATTGTAGTATGACATTTTTTAGGGTAAGTTAGTCGAATGATTATGTTTATTAGCTGCTACTTCTGTAACTCTACTAGGATGAAAATTTGTCTAAAGACTGTCCCTGAGGATCATGAACTGTCATCCATGGGGAAAACTCAAAAGATGTCCCCCATATAAGGTTAAGTAAAAAGAGCATATGGTGACCAGAGTAGATCATACTAATAATACATATTTTATGAAAAGGTCAAAAAAATTTTAAAAATAAATACAAAATTTTTCATGAGAGTGGTTCCCTTTAGGAACTAGAATTAGGAAATATTGGGGGTAAGGGAGAGCAAAGACTTCCTTTTTAATGTTATATACTCAGATATTGTTTGAATTTCTATAATAAGCATTTGTTTTATGGTTTTAAAAATCAATAAAGGTAAAATATAACAAATAAAGCCATACACAGTAACTAATATTATTAAAGCCCAAATTTCTAATTGTTGCTTAATGTTTTAAACAATATTTAATAGACCCTCTCTTTCCTAGACACTTATTTCATAAACTGCTGTAGTCAATGCAACTAGCATTTGCTTTGTCTCTGTGGCCCAAACCCCGGTCCTACTTAAGTTATCTCAGAATAAATCTACTCTAAGCTGCTGTAGATGGATGGTTTATTCACCTTCAGTCTCTCCTCTTCCAATCCATTAATAAAAGGTCCATAAAATATATAATTATCTCTACATACGTCAGCAGTCAAAATAGTGACTAATCCCATAATCCTTAGTCCCAAAGTCAACGTTCAAGTCATTGCTTCAATAAACCATATCCTGCCTCATCCCATACTCACCTTATTCCTCGGCTGCTGCATTTGGCTCAGCCCTACTGACCTTCTTGGTTTCTTCCTTAGATTCTCGGTGCTGTCCTCTACGATCTAGAATAACCTCCTATGTCATTACTACCTAGCTCTTTTCCTCCACCTAAAAATAATCTCACATTTCACCCATTTAACCAAGTAAGACTCACAGTAAATATTATTGATATACATATACACACACACACACACACACACACACACACACACACATATATATCCATATATCCTCACATTCACGAAAACTGAAACAGAATATAGACCTCCTGCCCTTGACATTTACTTCAGCGGCCTCTGGATAAATGCAAATTTTCACGTTACTAGGCACTCAATGACTGTTTCATAAATAAACCTTTTGAGGATTTCCTATAACGTTTACCACTTCATAAAATTACTTTTCAAATAATGAAGAGACTCATGAGATCCTTTTCCCAGCCCCGGTGATTTTTGTTGCTTGCTGTTATTGCAGGTAATTTGAGCCACAGTAAGAGCTCAGATACCTTCCAAATAGAAGAGCTCAGAACCGTGGGCATTTTGCAAAAATGAGTTACAGTAAACCTCAGTGCCTTTATCATCTGTGGGGAGACTCCACGTTCCCATCTGTTGTTCATGGGGATGGGCTACTTGCGATATCCCAAGAAAGGGAGTTTTCTGAGACTCACACCAGAGGATGAGATATTGTAGAAAGCTTCATTTCTGGGAATCAACCCCCTGAGTTTCTGGGGTCCCATTTCTCTTTGTGGGACCAAGGCGGAAGTGGAGCTGTGGCTTCAATGGAGCAGCATCCAGCCCAGCGTCAGGCTAGCTTGGTCTGTGCTCCCTGTTGCAGTCCCTTAGTCCATTGTGCGTGGGGTCCGCATGGCCATGGCCACGTGGATGAATGCGAGAGAGCCGAGAGCCAAGAGCATGAGCTCCTTTGTTTAGGGGACTCTGTATCTCCAGATTTTCCTGGGCTTGCAGTGGCCCCGCCTGTTCCGGCCACTGATCTCTGTTCCCAGGTGTATCTGACAGGCACCTTCCTTAGTCACCCCAACTTCACTGCGCATGCATCTTTCTCCCTTTGGTTGGGCCCACTTTCCAGTGATCCGTGGGGAATGGGCCAGTAGATCCCTGGGGCGTGTGAAACTGCAACTTCCTGGAGAAGCTGCCCGAATGGCCATGCTGACAATGCCTGCCTTCCCTTCTGCTCCTTTCCTGTTATTAATAACCGGCTAATCACAGCAGTACTGCTCGCTCTCCTTTTTCCTTTCTCCCTCAGTGCTGTTGACCAGGCTGAGGCTGAAATCCTGGCACCTCCCCCCCCCTCTATGCTCTAAGCAAGCATACTCACAAAAAGGATAACCTATGTCCTGTTTCCTTAGGAATGTTAACTTACAAAGAGGAAAGGTTATGTTTTTTTTCCCCACTTCATTCTGCTTCATATGGTTTTGCACATTATGGATTTTTAGTAAGTAGTAACTAACTTAGTTTTTCTTATTATGATCATTTTAATAAGTGAAGAATTAGTATTACTCATAAGTAAAATATCTTATTACTTTTCTAAATGTACTATTTGTTTTATACTTCAACTAGGTTTATGCAAACCAACCATATTTCTTTTTCTCACCAGAAACTTGCTTCTAGCTTTAGGTGTATACTCCTTTAGTTTAAAACAAACAAATGTTTTAGATCAGCACTATCCAGATTTTTCTGTGATAATGAAAATGTCCTGTATCTGCTCTAGTGTAGTGCAGTAGCTACAATGCTGTTGAGCATTTGAACTGTGGCTAGCAAGACCAAGGAATTGAAATTTTAAAGTTTCAGTTAATTTTACTTAATTTGAATGTAAATACCATAAATAGCCACATGTGGGTTAGTAGCTCCTATATTAGAAAACACAGTGTTAGATTATTGGATAGTTCTGTCCCATATTCTTTTTTTTTTTTAATATATTTTATTGACTTTTTACAGAGAGGAATGGAGAGAGATAGAAAGTCAGAAACATCGATGAGAGAGAGACATCGATCAGCCGCCTCCTGTACACCCCACAGTGGAGATGTGCCCGCAAGCAAGGTACATGCCCCCGACCGGAACCGAACCTGGGACCCTTCAGTCTGCAAGCCGACGCTCTATCCACTGAGCCAAACCAGTCTCGGCTGTCCCATATTAAAGGCAGCCTGCTTGGATCTGCTGAATGGTTTGCATTCAGACAGAGGTGGCGAGCAGGAAGTGTCCATCCAGCTTGAGGAACTGGGGGGACAACACGGGACTATTCCCAGCCGGTCCCAGAGGACTGAAGGGACACTTTTGAAGTTCCTGGTCAACTGCATGCTGGCTTTGAAGCTTCAAAACCAGAAAACCCCCGGATCCCTGGAAGTGGGTGGTAGTGGCAGGGGAACATGGGTCCGCCTCCTGGGCTGAAGCCTGGAGCAAGGAGCCTCTGGAGCAGCTGGAAGGTTCTGTCCCTGCCCCAAATCCTGTTGGATTCCAAGGAAGAGGGGGCAAAACATTTAAAGCATGGGAAGTGCTCTCTAAACATTGTAGAAATGGTGATAAACGTTCTGTATCCCATGGAATGATTATTAGCAATCCTCTTCTGTAGAGCTGGGTATTAAAGTTTTTTTAGATTTCCAGACATTCTATAGAAATATTTTTTAAAAAATATATCTTCATTGATTTCAGAGAGAAAAGGGGAGGGAGAGAGCTAGAAACATCAATGATGAGAGAAAATCATTGATGACCTGCCTCCCGTATACTCCCTACTGGGGATCAAGCTGACAACCCCTGCATGTGCCCTGACTGGGAATTGAATTGTGACCTCCAGGTTCATAGTCAATGCTCAATCACTGAGCCACACTGGATGGGCTACAGAAATATTTTTGTTTTCTTGAGTGATATAGTATACTGGTAAAAAACTTCTAGCTAATTAAAAAATCTCATGGTTTTCGTTTGTTTTAGAAACAAATGAGAGAATGGGCTGTTTTAAAGAACTCTGTTTAAGCTAAATATAAACGTAAACTAAAATGGCAGATCTTTATTATGCCCAAAACGGTCTATTTTACATTAACCTCTCACTATATTGAAGCAAAAGATAATTTCTTCTTGGAGGAAATACTGAATTTCTGTACTTGGATTTTAAGTAGGTCAATAACCCCTAATTGAAAAGAAGCACTCCACCACATTAGAATTACTTAGTCTTTAAAAGTTGTTTGAGTTCTCTTATCTGTTGCTTTCTGTTGTTGTCCTTTAGTTTTTAAATACCATTCAGGTTATTTTCATAAACTTTGTGAGATAAGGATGTAGTAATCCCATTGTCATAGTCGTCTGGATCCACAATTTTGGGGGGAGAAAAATGTTTGCCATTGAACTGCTTCAGTTACTACTTTTCCTGATAAGATGATTAACTGATACTTTTGTAGGTAAAGCTGTAGAGAAGGGTGGTATAACCGAGTTCTTTTGTCTTTATACAATTAAAATCCTATATTCTAAAAGGCTAATATGCAAATAGATCAAACGGTGAAACTACCAGTAGCTATAACATGCACTGACCACCAGGGGACAGATGCTCAATGCAGGAGCTGCCCCCTGGTGGTCAGTGGGCTCCCACAGGGGAAGTACCACTCAGCCAGAAGCCGGGCTCATGGCTGGCGAGCGCAGCGGCAGTGGAGGGAACCTCTCCCACCTCTGGGGCAGTGATAAGCGTCAATTGGACATCCCCAGAGGGCTCCTGGACTGCAAAAGGGCACAGACCAGGCTGAGGGACCCTACCCCCACCAGTGCACTTATTTTGTGCACCAGGCCTCTAGTTCTAAAATATACATGTGCCTCGCAATACCTTTGTTTGGCTCCAAACACTCAGTTTACTGATTTTTTTTTGGTCAATTATTTATTTTAAAAAGCAGCACGGGAGGACTACCAACTTGGAAACTTTTTAAAATACAGTTTTATACAGCTTTTTAGGCATTTATATTTTAGGTTTGTGTTGTCTATGAACCATAGACATTGACCTCTATATTCTCAAATCCAAAAAATAGAAATAAAAATAAAAAATCTGTGCATGTCTGGGGAGAATTCAACAGTGACTCTTTTATTTTTTTTAAAATATATTTTATTGATTTTTTTACAGAGGAAGGAAGAGGGATAGAGAGTCAGAAACATCGATGAGAGAGAGACATCGATCAGCTGCCTTCTGCACACCCCCCACTGGGTATGTGTCCACAACCAAGGTATATGCCCTTGACCGGAACCAAACCTGGGACCCTTGAATCTTCAGACTGACACTCTATCCACTTAGCCAAACCAGTTAGGGCAACAACAGTGACTCTTAATAGTGATTTTATATATTCTACTTCTGTCTGTTCTCTCTTTGTGTTACTTTTAATGAGAATCTATTTTGAGAAAAAAGACTATATGTACTTGTATGGTTACCTCAAGGCAGTGAGTGTTTCCCTCATGCTACCTTTGGGAATTTAGTTATTTCTGGCTACCTCTGATATTATTTTAATATTTTTAATTGATTAATTTTAACTTAAAAATTTAACAGAAAAACTTTACCTCTAAAGTAAAAACATAATCACTACAGAAAAATTGTATCTATTATTCACATAGAGGTTAAGCTATAGTTACATGAATGTAAATTTTATGAAAATAAAACAATATTATTAGATTCTAGCTAGCATGATGTTCACAGCTTGCCTGAGTATTGTGAAACAGGGTGAGAGCATATATTATGAAGGTTATTTAAGATATATGGGCCCAAAAAAACGTTCTTCTTCTTGTGATCAGAAAGACTAAAGGAGAACAAGTTAAAAATCATCTCCTGCACCTTCAGCCATTCACACCTAAGCCTTGGGAAGCAATGCCTGCTTAGAATGTTATGTGAGGCAAGTGAAGAAAGTTAAGATGTTGACTAGTGTTGACTTGAAGTGGTATCGAAATAGAACCAAGTGTTCTTCCTATTATTAGAATTTCAAAAGATTAATAATTTTGGAAATATTCTTGCAAGTTAAATCCATATCACATTACCTGTTTTCTCCTTTAATGCTTTCCCATTTGTGTTTATGTTGATTCTATCTCTCCAATTTAATGAATTACTTTTTCCCCTTTAATATCCAGGTATTTGCAAAAGAATTTGGTGATGTAAGGGTATTTTGTGGAGAAGATTAACTGATAATTCTGTAGGTAAAGAATGTTTAAGCTAAATGAAAACAAATATTAGAAATTAGGTTCAGAGCAGACCTTTATTATGCAAAATGGAATTGTATCTGATTTTAGACTCACTTTACATTACCTTCTTGTTCTAGATCAGTGATTTTCAACTGGTGTGCCACAAGAATTTTTAAAACATGCAATATCTAACTATTTAGTCAGGAGCACTGACCTCTTTTCCCTTCGATTGTCAAATAAAATAATGACAACAGCCAAACAGTAGCAGTTTTGTGTGAATGAATCAAAATGATACCTATTTTTTTTGTCAGATTAGCAAAAAAATAATATATACAGTACTTCGGTGTGCTGCAGAATTTTAGCAATTAGTTTATGTGTGCCATGAGTTGAGAAGGTTGAATATTGCTGTATTAGAACAAAAGATAGACATAAATTTAGTGTGTGTGTCGGGGGGAGGGGTGTGTGTAAGCGAGCATTAACAACCAACTATTCTTGTTTAGCTGCGTGTAGTTCTTGTTACCTTGCTTTTAATGATAAGGAAAGTACTCTAGTGACATCTTGTGGCTATTCCAGTGTTAAACCCAAATGCCTTTTTCTTTGACTGGTTTCTCAAGCTTCTTAAAACCTTTGCCCATAAAATATAAAAGTTTTGTCCATAAAATGCCATATTGTGATAAAAGCAAGGCCACTTTAAGTGAGCTCAGTGGGTCACATTTTCCACTCATTCTGCATTGTCACAAAAGAACAAAAATAGAGACGGGAACCTCACACTGAACTGTCCAAGTCCCATCTGATCTTGAGACCGTTACTTCCTCCCCACCTCCAGGTTAGACCTTTAGCTCTGGGACTGGATGGGGGACCAGATATGTTATCTCCACGCCTTCAGGTTGGGCTGAGTGAGAGGAGGAGTTTCCGGAAATTACTACAATGCAGAGATTCTGATACCGCTCTGGAATTAGGGGATGGGCATGGGTCACCAATTCCTTGAAGACAGATCATCTACAAGTTCATCCTGTTGAGTGAATACATTTTCTTGTGAATCTTCATGAACCATAATTTTATTGAGCTTAAGTTTTATCTTTTTTATTCTAAAAAAAAAAACACAATGATTTTTTAAATATATTTTATTGATTTTTTACAGAGCGGAAAGGAGAAGGATAGAGATTTAGAAACATCGATGAGAGAGAGACATGGATCAGCCGCCTCCTGCACGCCCCCTACTGGGGATGTGCCCGCAACCAGGATACATGCCCTTGGACCGGAATCGAACCTGGGACCTTTCGGTCCGCAGGCTGACGCTCTCTCCACTGAGCCAAACTGGTTTCGGCAACAATGATTTCTAATTGTTTTAATTATGTAAAATTTCGGAAGTTGAAAGTGCTTTCCCCAAACTAAGCCTGCAGTTTCCATTTGTATCTTCTGAATTCCAGCCTGTTCTGAAATTTTAGACACTTCAGCGTCCGTGTCTCCTCTGCTCATTAAGTGCAGCCTCTATTCTAGTCTCAGTGCCCTTGGCCAGTTACCTTGTCATTTCATTCATGGCAGACTAGGCCTAGCAGGACTTACAGTTCTCTTACCTGATGACCCTTTTTTACAGTGTATATGGATTAGCTGATAACAGCATTTTAAAACTGAGTTTCTTACAGACCAGGAAAGAATGATTTCATATGTGTGTCCCTTATTTCCCTTTCCTCTGTATGTTTTTCTTGTCCCTGTTGTATATGTTACCAAGCCTTATGTCATATCACCATATTGTATTTGTGGTGGGTTCCAATACTAAGCCTACATTTCCAGCTAATTTAGTAGCACTCAGCATATCATTTCTTCTACAGGGCTTACCTTACCTCAGCCCCCTATAATCTTGGAATGGCATAAAATGAATGAATTATTCAAAAAGTACACAGCAGAGCCTGTAATATCACCTAACCCTGGAGAGTTTTTAATAATGCTTTAGTTTTTGAAACAGTCCTATCTTTACCCTCTGAAGTTTTAAGGAAAATGTTGGGTTTTTGTGTGTATTCAACTAGACTATTATGAAAAACAGTAGGTATTACCAAACCTCGCTGAGTCATCTTACTGAGCTAAAGATTTTCTTGTTTTTAGACTAGAAGAAATGGAAGAAAAATATCTAATGAGAGAGTCAAAACCAGAAGATGTAAAGATGATTACAGAATTAAAAGCCATGCTTACAGAAAGAGACCATGTCATAAAGAAACTAATTGTAAGATATTTTGGGTTTTTTTGGTGTAACCATGTAGCAAATCAATACACTGTTGATTGGGAAAACATGGGGAAATATCTTTAAGTAATGCTAAACAAAAATTGGAAGTATAACCTGTGTGCATTGTGTTAGGAAGTTTATTAAAATGTTATGAACAAGGGACAGAAACTCTAAATCATTTTAACATTTAAATTTGGTGCTTCTTTTTTCAGTATTTCTAGTGCCTATGAAAAGTTTAATACTATGTCATTGTCAGTGTACAGTTAATATACTATTGAAGTGTCTGTGTTATTCATGCAGAATTAGAATAGGGTAGGAAAGAATAGCGCATTCATGCATTAGTCTGCATTGTACACTTGTACGTTAGTTGGTTAACTTCCTAAACTGTGTACAATGCAGCCCTGTTTCCATGGACGAAAGGTGTCACGATGAAGCCTAAGCTACAGGCTCTCTCTTAAAGAGTCTCAGTTCACACTGAGGTGTTCGGGGTTCTGAGAAATCCATCAGGGAAGAAAAATACAAACTTGACAAATACACTGTTTTCATTGAAGCCATTATTTCCTTAAGAATAAAAAGTACACAAACATTTTAAAACTCATAAAACATTTCAGAGCCTTCTAAAATCATATGTTCTGATCAGCAATTAACATGTTGCCTTTTACTGCCTCTGACGTGAGAAATCTTTCAGAGTAAAACTAGAAATTGAATACTAATTCTGTTTGCTCATCGATCCCTTCGACTAAAAACTTCGGACATTAGCGTGCGGAGAGAGCCTAAGAGCACTTATTTCTGAAGTCCTTTTCCCTTAACATATATCTCTTTTTTTTTTTTTTTTTTTTTTAGCTTCTAGACCTAGCCAACAACGAGTCTGTTGTCTAGGTTTAAAAGTTCCTGCCAAAAGCAACAGGCAGTAAATGGACTGGGGTTTCTAGATGAACCCAGGAGCTAGCATAGAGCATGTGCTATGCTGCTTCTACGCATTAACCACCCAATTCCTTGGGCGTTGTGAGCATAAGCACAGGCCTCACAGATTGTTCTGTCTGATCGCAGTAGGTTCATGGGAAATTACCTTACACTCCAGGCACCAAATTAGCAAGTGCATTACATGTATTTCATCTGTGGTCCATAGAAATAGCTATTGATTTTCTAGCTTTAACTGAGTGATACAGATAAAATTGTATTTTTTTCCTCACAACTGGATAGGTATTAGGCTTCAAAAAGTAAAGTGACTTTCCAAAGCAACACAGTCGGTGACAAAGCCAAGAATCTAGCCAAGGATTGTTCCACTCTCTCTCCACTACAACCCGATTCTGTGGACTAGGAGGCACATGGGCTAAAATTAATGATGAAAATGATAGTGATAACTAGGAGAGAGCTGAAGAATCTAGTTCTATTCCAGCACAATCCTCCATTTCACACTGTTCCATTTACTTATGTCTACTCCATCTGGTTATTGAGTTAGGCCATGTTGTTGGTGAAGATAAAGGCAAAGTGTCTGTCTCTGTATGGGCTGTTCACTTTGTCTCTGTGCTTACAACAGCCGTCATACATTGATGTCTCAGAGAGGAGCTTAGACAAGATCAAATATCTCTCCAATACTCAAGAACAATGCTGTATCCTAGTGTCCTCTTCACGTGTGGAAACAACCACACACACAGCTTCACAAATGCAGGTCCAAACTGCACCGTCAGCCCTTTGCAACGGAGATGGGAACACATGAAACATTGAGACCCAGTCTTAAGGCAAAGGTATTAAAGGTAGAGAAGAGAGCCGGAGCATAGGGTTTGAAAGATGTCGAAAACTTACCTACCAACAGTCTTTTAAGACACTGGCAATTGGGTTAAGAAATCTTTGAGCAAGGTATATAAATCTTGATTCAGGTTTTTATGAAATTTTGAATGAAACAGCATTTAAACAATTAAGTTGTTAAACATTTATTAGGAAATGTTTAAGAGATGTTTGTAATTCTTTTGCATAGGAGGATAATAAATTTTATCAGCTGGAATTAGTCAATCGAGAAACTAACTTCAACAAAGTGTTTAATTCAAGTCCTACTGTTGGTGTTATTAATCCATTGAATAAGGTATGTGCTATACACTGTGAAATAGGGATATGGTTTAAAACCTGATTAAAACTTTATGAAATAATAAACCTTCCAAATATGTTTTCTTAAATTTAATAATCTAGGGCTAAAATCTATGAAAGCTTTATGTATTCATTTTCCGAATGAGACTCCAATCATATTCATTTATTTGTTGATATTGCTCCTTAAAATAACATTTTATTAATATTATAAAACTTTGGTGCTATCATTTTGTTTTTCAAATCTCTTTTTAAAAAGCTATCTTTTAAGACTCCTCAGGATAATGTCTTATCATTCCCTATTGCTCACCAACCTTTGGGGGATCCTCCAGCTCTGTGTACCCAACAGCTCCCCCTAAGTAAGGCCTGCCATCTTAATGGACACTGGGTTGGACCGACTGTCAGAGAAAGACTTTACCTTTCTCAGTCTTACGACTTTTCCTTAGCAATTAAAATTGAACACAACCTATTCCGACCCTTTATTACTCTTTTAGGATAGAAGAGCCTTAGAGACAAGTGAAATGGACATAAGTCATACATCTTTGTACCCCAGCTTCCTATGGCTCCCATCAGAGTACTTTGGGTATAATGAGTATTCAACAAATATCTGTGCAGTTGCAAAATTTTATCCTATTACCTGTAAGCCACCAAAATTATTCTAGTGAGGAAAGCAAGTAATAAGGAACAAATAATTGTGTATATTGGCTTCATAGGATTACCTATATTTTGGCAAAAGTGCTAGTGCTAACGATATTATTTAGTGCAGATTTGGTTAATTTGCACATCATGCCTAATTTAGGTATTTTAGGCTGTTACTCAGAAGTTTTTGTTTTCAAAGGCCATAAAACTTCTGTTAAGAACATGGAATGTTTCCTTTCACGGAATGTTTCCTTTCACAAATTGAAGCTTTCCAAACTTTAAACTTACTGGTAGATGTTTTATAAAATAGAATGACTGGATTAGGGAGACCTATGGCTATATCTCCAGACCTAAAATACTGCCTGGCACATAGAAGGCTCGCAATAAATAATTGGTGAATGAATGAATATAGTCAGTTTTAGTTTTAAGTTCATAATTTAGGGTGAAGTAAGTTTTTAATTATAAAGCAAGATTAGGAGACTTGTTAAAACAAGATAGACTCGAAATATTTTCCTTGTATTTATTGTTCATTGGAATTAGGTTTGTAGCTACAAAACAATTACTATAGGACTTTACTAAAGATACCTTTGATTTCTTAAAATAGAAGTCTTCAGTAGGTTTAATTATGCCCTTTGGTGACTGGAAGAAGAAAATGCAAAAGATATATCTCTCAGAACTTTCAAATTATTTTTGACTCCTCAGAGTGACTTCAATTTCCACAAATAGTTCTGAAGAAAACATTATTCTTTCTTTTTTCAGTCATACTAACATAGGCTCCTTATCAGAGACTCTGTGATCACAGACTATGATAAAGAGGACAATGTCTAGATAGTGAGATTATTACTTTGAAAGTAAAGGAAAAGGGCCATCTTATCTATTGTATTTTTTCCAACTTCTGGAGTCATTTCGAACATTTTTTTTCATTTAATTAGTAAAATATGGGAATATTTAAAGTATTTTACATGTTAATTTTTATTCTGCATAGTAAGATGATATTCATTGACTCTAGAGGTGTGAATAAAATAGACTAGAGTTAATGACTTACAAGCTGTTAATTTTTTAAATATTTTTTTTATTAATTTCAGAGAGAGACACACACACACACATCAGTGATGAGAGAGAATCATTGATTGGCTGCCTCCTGCCACTGGGGATTGAACCTACAACCCGGGCATATGCCGTTGACTGGAATCGAACCTGGGACCATATTGTCCATAGGCCAAGGTCTAGCCACTGAGCAAACCAGCTATGGCCAAGCTGACAAATTTTGATAATCTGCTATTGTATTCCTCATTTCATCTGTTAATTTTAAAGAACAATTAAAAATTTAAAAATTGATTTGTTTTATAAACTTTATTTTTTTCTAAAAGATTGTGAGCCAATTAATTGGGAAAGGACACTTAATTATGCAGATTTAATTTTCTCTCTTCAGAAAGATGGTGCATTAAATATAAAACCAAATTATTTCTCTTTCTCTAAGTCAACTTTAAATCTTAAGTAGAAACATGAGACTTGTTTCAAACTGTATTGCCAAGCATTTTCTCGTTCCCTTTTTTCCAGGCAAGGACTGCCTCCCTCTGACAGATGGCTAAAGTTCACAGGACTCTCTTTTAATATTATGTTTAACTTTATACCTTCTCCTAATTTTAGCCTAAACCCTCGTGCTATCTGAAAGACCTACTCTCTCCCCCTCTTTCCCTCCCAGTATTCCTTACCACTTGGCATTCTTTCCACCTGCACCTCCCCTCCCCATGCACCTTTCCTGAATGTTTCTGCCTCCGCATGTCTGTCTGTGAGGATTCCCTGTAGATAAAGAACACCTCCCAGGATCCCCAGACCACACTTTGGGTAACACTGGTTCATGTTAACATCCCACTTTCACAGAAAGCTTCCAAAATTTTCCCAGGCCAAATTTATGTCTTCTGTGATTCTTCTTTTCTCACTTGTCCTTCTGCAGGGACTATCCTCACATGTATTATTTTTAATGCAGCAAAAGAAGAAGAATGATAAGTCGCCAACAAACAGGTTTGTGAGTGTTCCCAATCTAAGTGCTCTGGAATCTGGTGGAGTGGGCAATGGACACCCTAACCGCCTGGACCCCATTCCTAATTCTCCAGTCCACAATATTGAGTTCAACAGCAACAAGCCACTTCCACAACCAGTGCCACCCAAAGAGCCCAAGACATTTTTGAGGTGAGCCCCGTCTCACCAGTGGTTTTTTTTTTTTTTTTTTATTTTTTTTTTTTTTTTTAACTTGAGAAGTTTATCTTCTTACATTGTAGAAATCTACTACTTGAAGAACAGCCTAGGAAATTACTATGAAATACTTTCAAAATATATTGATCACCTCTCTAGAGAACTCTTTTTGATTTTTAAAAAGATTTTTTTTCCAATTTGTTAGTCACTTTTCTAAATCCTTTAAAGAGGTGTTGATGTCATTCACGTGCTTAAATTTTTCATATTTATGGACTCTTGCTTCATTTTTAGTGTTGTCACTGATTTTTCATTAATAACCCATCCTTATTAGACAACGTAAATTTTGTTTTAATTTAGTGGCTTTTATTTGTTTCTGTTTCTTGTGTTATATGGTGGGTTTTTTTTTTTTTCCCTTTCTTGTTTACCAGGCTTACTTATAAACACACAGTCTTATTGCCAAAATACAAATAAGCTCTGGGAACTTAATGATACGCATAAACAAAAAATAAGTCTAGAAAAAATTGTGTTTATAATTGGTATTCCATTTTTAAGTTATCTCAGAGGTGTTAAGTGTATTAATGAATAAAATTTAAACAAAATCCAGTTATTTATCCATCAAAGATTAAAGTCAGAAGGTACTCTCATTTTTATGCTTACTTATTATTACTGGCTATCTGCTGCTTTAAATTTATTTACTTTTAACTTATTTTTATTAACTCTCAGCAACATCACTAATAAGAGTCTTACAGGTAGATTATCTTTTTCTAGGTTAAGTAATTAATGACATAATTAATGACTAATTATTTTAAATAGATAAAATGGCAAGAATTAAAAATAGTCAAGTACACCTTTGAATGTGTCTCCTGCTAAATATTTTGTGTTGCTTATTTTCCCTTGTGCATGGGTATGTTCAGGTATCATTAAGATGCATGTGCATGAGCTCAAGAAACATGCCTACTGGAGTTGCCATTACACATTGTTGCGTGCCTTGTAATTTCCCCCAAAGACGGTAGGGATGCTTTTATTTTCTCAACTAGCCCAAAGAACCTTTAGTTGGACTTAAGATAAGTATAAATTATATAACTTGGAAGATGGAGGGGAAAGTGACTTTTTAATGCTCTCCTTTTCCCCTAGAGTATGTGCGCATGGAATTCTGAAGCGAAAGTTTAATATAAATATATACCTAGAGTAAAAATACTATACTGTGGTTTAGTTACTGACTTTCGTGGTATTGAAGCACACATCTGTACAAAGCACGTGCTTGTGTCAGATTCTGAAATTAACCAAAAGAGAAAAGACACTGAACGAGAGGAATGTAATCTTGTTCTCTCTTATTCCCCACCATGCCTGAATTATTATTTTTTTTTTATTATTCAAAGAAGGTGCCATACTTTTCCTCAACTGTTTTTTTTGTTTTTTGTTTTTGTATTTAACTGTGAACTGACTTCCCCAGAGCTGCTGATGCACGCTCAGGCCCCCATGGCATGGAGAACTGAATCTAGGAGAGAGGAGTAGCGACCCTTTAACACACACCTCCCTGGGAGGCCCCTTGAGTCACCCACCCTGGTGTTTTAGGTGCCTTCCCCTCCCTTTTGCAAAGCAGCTTACCGCTGGGTGACCTGTCTCTCTCTCTGTGCATGCAGTCCTCCTCAGAGTGAAGCTTCCCCGGTGGCTTCTCCAGACCCCCAGCGCCAGGAGTGGTTTGCCCGGTACTTCACCTTCTGAACGCACTGGGCTGGCTCGGCTCTGTGTGGACTGTGACGAAGAGCATGACCTTAGGATCGTTATGCCCATAGGCCTTCCTATGTCAAACACTGTGAATGAGAAAGCGTTTGTCTCTCCGACTGGAAGATGCACTGTATTTCCTGTGATATTTATTGCAATCATTCTTATGAGGTACTCTGTTATGTGTGTAATTATAATAGTTATTTTTATTTGAGATGGAAGAGTCTTTAACCTTTGTAATTACTGCATAATAAATTTTGTTAGAACAAATCATGATGGCTCTGCATTTTGTTTTTCTTTCTTTCAGGTCTGTTTAGTTAATTTTTAAATATATTTTTATTCCAGGTAAGATGTGCCAAAAAGTTTTACTGCACAATAATTATAAAATACTAAATTATTTGGTTTCAATAATCATAACAAACTCAGGAGGGACAAATATGTCATCTTAATTTGTTCCATTATTATGTATAGCTATAATTAAACTGTTCTCTAAACTTACAAGGCTATTCCAGTCCTTCTCAACTTCTTCCAAAAAAACTGAATAAGAGAGAATAATTCCTAATACATTCCCAAATTGGGAACGAAGAAGTAAAATTGTCACTATTTACAAGTACATGTTTCTATATACAGAAAACCCTAGCCTGGCTGGTGTGGTTCAGTGGTTGAGCATCTACTATGAACCAGAAGGTCACAGTTAGATTCCAGATCAGGACACATGCCCAGGTTTGGGCATAATCGCCAGTAGGGGGCATGCAGCAGGCAGCTGATCAGTGATTCTCTCTCATCACTGATGTTTCTATTTCTCTCTTCCTCTCCCTTCCTCTTTGAAATCAATAAAAAAGAAAAATGTTTAAAGATCTATCTGACTCGAACCATAAAAAAGGAGAAAATCCTGAAGACTCCACAAACTATTAAAAACAATAAACATGCAATAAAGTTGCAATTTTTAACAAACTGACACACTGGACACAGATCTCACACTCTACAAAAAATTAACTCAAGGTATATTATAGATTTAAGTGTAAAACACAAAACTCAAATTCTTGAACATAGGAAAAACCCTGATACCCTTGGTTTGGTGATGATTTTTAAAAAAACACCACCAAATGCACAATCCATGAAAGAAGCAATTGATGAGCTGGACTTGATTAAAATTAAAAATCTGCTCTGTGAAAGACAATG
>JAAGEH010000018.1:1351503-1385851 GCA_011751065.1 Lasiurus cinereus | reverse complement strand
TAAGAATTTTATTGCCATCTTATTTTCTTTGAAAGATTTTTGAGCAACCTTAACACAAAATTAATATTTTAATATAAAAAATAATTGTTATTTGTACTTAAAAATATTTTATTGTGCAGTTGATATAGCACCAGGGGGTTTTCATGAAGCATTCCACAGAAATTTGGAAATAAGTTTGTTTTCTGAGAGTTAAATTGTAAAGGCAACACAGAACAGAGCAGAGTTATACAAAAATTATCCTAAGCAAAAGTTTGGACCCTCACTGGAAAAATATGATACAATCTACGTTCAGATAAAGTCAGCATATTTTCATTAGAGAGTGGGCAAGTCTGTCTTGGAAGCATAGAAAAAGAAGTCATAGTGGCAAATGTTGGCAGTGCCCACCATATTTGCATAGTACATAGTATATGGAAGCAAGTCTCAGCAAGCAACAGAAATTTCGAGTATCTGTGGACTTGTAACCTGCAACACTAAACTAATGTAATCTGGTACCTTAAGCATTCAGCTCATTTGACTAATTTGCTTTAAAAAAAAATCCCATGCTTCCCAAACGACTTTGTGATTTTTATTATATTCAGCTTTCAGAGTAGATATATTCTCAGGGAGAAAATGTGCTGACCATAGAAACTTAAAAGGATAATCAGACTTGTTATGATTATTTCTCATGAGCTTGGAAAATTTGACAGATCTGTCTTCTGTGTGCATACTTACCAGGTTTCAGAGCTACTAAATTCTGAGGCCCACGCAATGGTCCATGTGACATGAACCAATGTAACAGATGCTACCTTGATAAACCTATGAGAAGGCAGCCTTTGACTATCACAGCCAGCATTGCTCTACTCCAAAGATGCATTATCCAAATATGAGAAAGGGCATTTTCACATCAAAATTTTCTTTGGCATTTTGTACTTATCAAGATGCTTTTTTACTAATGGTGAAAATCACAAGGTTTTTAAAAGATAAAGCGATGCTGTGGGTAAACCTCTAGGCAATTCAAGGGTTGGAAACACTGTCAGACTTACATATTAATGAATCCTGAACCTAACTGGAAAAGCAATGGCCTTCTAGCACTGTGGCATCTGGTCGTTTTGCTACCATCTCTTTTATCACTTCGCATTGTGGTTTACTCAAAAAGTAATACATTGATTTTATGTGTGACTGGTAGCAGTAGATTCTTTGTTGAATGTGGTTATAATTATATACTGTATTTAGATCCTATTGAAATAGCCTCTTAAGAGAATGAATCCTTTTTTAATCCTGGTTATTATGTCATCTAGATATACACTTTTAAAGTGAGTCCACTAATAATTATTATTTGATGAATTCTTTTCTATTTTCTTGACTCCATCTGATTTTTTTTTCTTAAGTAAAACAGTTTTTTCTCCCCTGAAATTATACTTTCTTCTTCAGGAAATATGAGAAAAGTATATTCCATGGAGTTGTATGCAAAGGTTGATGTAGTTTCTTCTTCTTCAGGTTTGCCAGTTTGTCCTGAGCTGGTGAGGGAGCACATCCCTAAAACGAAGGATGTGGGACACTTTTTATCTGTCACTGGGACAGTGATTCGAACGAGTCTGGTGAAGATCCTGGAGTTTGAGCGGGATTACATGTGTAACAAATGCAAGCATGTGTTTGTGGTTAAGGCTGACTTTGAGCAGTATTACACCTTCCGCCGGCCCTCTTCATGTCCCAGCTTGGAGAGCTGTGATTCTTCAAAATTCACTTGCCTCTCTGACTTGTCTTCATCTCCAACCAAGTGTAGAGATTATCAGGAAATCAAAATTCAGGAACAGGTAAATGAGCAAATCAGTGATAAAATGACAAATTTGTAGAAGTATTATTCAGCTATAGGCAAATTGCCAGCACTGGGGAACACAAAACGGATTACAAATGAAACATGTCATTATTTTGTAGAAGATCAAGTGTAAAACTGTTGCACATATATCAGAATATAGTCTCTAAAGATTCTGATATATGTGCAACATGTTTACTAGTATATCATGGTCTAGTATATCATGGTCTTTTTATGTAGAGCATTGGCAAGAAGAGTGTGGAATGACTTAATCATTACAATGGTACCTCGAGATATGAGTGCCCTAACATACGAGATTTTTGAGATACGAGTGGTCGAGGGAGCGATTTTTACTTTGAAATACGAGCAACATTTGAGATACGAGTAATTGCGCGGATCGGCCGGCTGCACACAACCCACCAGTTTACTGCGACTCAAGCATCTCATAGTTTCCCACGCCTCAAGGTTACAGAACGAATTAAATTCGTATCTCGAGGTACCACTGTATATTAAAATTAAGTGAATATTTAAGAAGTTTAAACTGGGTATTCTTCACTAAGGGATAGGAGAAAATCAAATGGGTTTAATTGGTTATTAAATATTGGAGTGGGCCAGATTTAGCATTTAGGCCTAATTTTTATTTGCTATGCCAAATGAAGTACATTTAACCACTCTTTCATACATGAGAGCAAACCTGATTTTTATTTTACTTGCCACTTAAACACAAAGGCTTACTCAGTGTCCAGAATTTAGACTTCTGTCTTTCTACACCATTCTTAACTCATAGTTTCTATTTTTATGGTTGTCTATATCCCAGAATGGCAGTTTCGATCACATCTGTATTCTAGTCAGAGAACAGAAAAAGGAATATAGGCAAAACCACATGCCATGTAACCCAAGTGTCCAGTTAAGTAGTCTCCTTCAAAATCTCCTATAGCATGTCTGCTTACATCTCATTGGCCAGAACTTAGTCACATGACCATACTTAGATACAAGGGAGCCTGGAGATTCAGTCTTTTTACTGGGCACCTGCTCCTGTAGAATAAAACCAGGGTCCTGTTTCTAAGGAATAAGCAAGGAACTGAGTGATTTGTTCCAGGTCTTATGACTAGAAATCAGGAAAGAACTGCCTCTTTATTTTGGGTATATAACTTTATTATTATGTTTAGTAGTTGGAATTATTTTGACTATCCACAAGGTAGATTATATTTGCAGATGTTTTCCAGATATTGATGTTTTTATTTTAGTTTAGTTATAGTGAATTCTTAAACTGATAGTATGCACAATTTACAAGAAAAGTCTGTAGCCAAAACCGGTTTGGCTTAGTGGATAGAGCGTTGGCCTGCGGACTGAAAGGTCCCAGGTTCGATTCTGGTCAAGGGCATGTATCTTGGTTGTGGGCACATACCCCAGTGGGGGGTGTGCAGGAGGCGGCTGATTGATGTCTCTCTCTCATTGATATTTCTAACGCTATCCCTCTCCCTTCCTCTCTGTAAAAAATTAATGAAATATATTTTTTTAAAAAAGTCTGTAAATCCCTGTCATAATTAGATTGTATTACAATACCAGAGAAATATAAGTGGTAATTTCAAGAATTGGTAGGCTTCAGAATACTTAGCATATATTTAAGCATATTCAGTATCTGTTTTCTTTTCTTTGTTAGGTTCAAAGGCTAGCTGTTGGAAGTATTCCACGATCCATGAAGGTTATCCTAGAAGATGACTTAGTAGACACTTGCAAATCTGGTAAGAATTAACTTTTTTAGCTTACATAGGAGGTCCTAACATATTGACATGGAAAAACCACTTTTTATTTTCCCAAGAGTGAGTGCGGAGACTTCATTGCCTACCTTGAGAACAGAGATTACATGGAGGTGGGACAGGAAAGCAGGAAAGAAGCTGGGCTGGAGCTTGGCGCTCTAGTCCAGCTGCTTGTTTTATACATGAAGACCCCGACTTGCCTAAGGTCCCTTGGAAAGCTAAGTGACAACTGGAATGCGAACCCAGATCTGTGGACCTCTTCAGTGTATCATAGCTTCACAGGAGCAGATTTAAAAAGGTTGGTTTTAGTGTGCAACTAGATAAGAACAGAAATAAGGAGGGATAGGCATCAGTAGCTGTGACCCTGTCAAATGCTGCTGAGCCTTAATGGTATCTAGAAGAAAGGAGGTGTTTTTCTCTGCTCTGTGCTGGTCTTCTGTCCTCCAAGGGTCCTCAGCATCCACTAGCCAATTGCCTGAATTGGGAAGGAGTTTGAATCAATCTGAAAGAACTGTGGGTGGTTAGCATGGGTAAGCCTCAGGAAAGAGATGGCAACCAACTTCTCTTTGTTGGAAGATTGTCATATAGAATTGGAATTGAAATTACAGAAGAGCTGTTGAGTTTCAGTGAGCAGGAGGTGCAGAGGGTAGACTTGACTCAGAAGTGTCCAACATGGGCCTTGGGTGATGGTGAGTTTAAGCAGAGGACGTGCAGTATCTTGTTAGCTATTTAGGCCTCATGATCCGGAGATCTACAGTGTTCCAGGCAAATTACAGACTCTGAGCCTCAGAGCTGTTCTGAAAATCAAAAAAAAAAAAAAAAAAAAATCCCAAAGCCTGGTTGTTGTGATATCATTCTTAGTTCTAATTTGATCTTTAGGCCAGACAGACAATTCCTAAACTCTCCTTTGCCTTCTCGAAACTCACCTTGTGTCCTCTTACTCTTCTCACTGGGGCGCCTGGAAGAAGCAAACTTAAAAAGTACTTTTGGAAGGGCGAGGATTAATCTCAGCCCACCGCTCCGCTACAGAATGGAAGTGTTCTATATTGAGTTTTAAATTTTTGTTTTTACAAAGAAAATGGTAGGGAAAAGTTTTATTTGAAAGATTAAGATATTAGAAGGTTTTGTAAATCAGCAATACCACCAAAGCAGTAAATACTATTCTGTCTTTTGCAGGAACCACATTTAAATATCATAAGTGATATTCTTAATAAAATGTGGTATGTTCTTTTAAATGGATGTGTTGGTGATAGCTTGATAATGAGAGAGTAAGGGTTGCTTTCTTCAGCTGTTGGTAGAGGGTAGGGCTTAAAATTTACATGGCACTGGTCAACAAAGGGTTCAGATCACAGACAGAAGCAGACTGCCTTCATCTTAAAGTTTTAATCAAAAACTTTGTCTAACCAAAGTACTTTATGTTTTCCATATATCAACACAGGTATCCTCATCCATTCTTCTTCCTCACTGTCATCTTTCCATACTGACAAAAGACTTTGCTATCGAGCTTGAGAGTCCTGAATTTGTAGACTTTCTGTCCCAAACAAAGTTGTCCTCAGAGCTACAAATCTTTCATCAGCTTCTCTAAGGCTCCAGTGTCCCACCCAAGAAAAGGAGAATGGAAGTCTGTCCCCTTAAGCCAGCGTCTTCAGCATCTTCTGTAACCTGCATGCATTCTCAGGCCTGTCCAGACTATTGTCTGTGAGGAGAACTAAAGCTTGTCCTTTCTTTCTCTCTTTTTCTTTTGCACTTTTTTTAAATTTAATAAATCTTTATTGTTCAGATTATTACACTTGTTCTTCTCTTTCCCCCCCATAGCTCTCCTCCACCCGACTCCCACCCCACCCTCTGCCCTTACCTCCCCACCATTGTCCTCATCCATAAGTGTATGATTTTTGTCCAGTCTTTTCCTGCACCATCCTCACCCCTTTTCCCCTGAAAATTGTCAGTCCACTCCCTTTCTATGCCCCAAATTCTATTATATTCACCAGTTTATTGTTTATCAGATTTTTAATTCACTTGATTTTTAGATTCACTTGTTGATAGATATGTATTTGTTGTTCACAATTTTTATCTTTACCTTTTTCTTCTTCCTCTTCTTAAAAGAGTATCTTTCAGCATTTCATACAATACTGGTTTGGTGTTGATGAACTCCTTTAGCTTTTTCTTATCTGTGAAGCTCTTTATCTGACCTTCAATTCTGAATGATAGCTTTGCTGGGTAGAGTAATCTTGGTTGTAGGTTCTTGCTATTCATCACTTTGAATATTCCTTGTCACTCCCATTGGGCCTGCATAGTTTCTGTTGAGAAATCAGCTGACAATCTATGGGTGCTCCCTTGTAGGTAATTAACTGTTTTTCTCTTGCTGCTTTTAATGTTCTCTCTTTGTATTTTGCTCTTGGCATTTTAATTATGATGTGCTTGGTATGGTCCTTTTTGGATTCCTCTTGTTTGGGGTTCTGTGCGCTTCCTGGACTTGTAAGTCTATTTCTTTCACCAGGTGGAGGAAGTTTCCAGTCATTATTTCTTCAAATAGGTTTTCAGTATCTTGCTCTCTCTCTTCTTCTGGCACTCCCAGAATTTGATGTTGGTACGCTTGAAGTTGTCCCAGCTGCTCCTTACACTATTTTCACATTTTTTGGATTCTTTTTTCTTCTTGCTTTTCCAAGTTGAGTGTTTTCTGCTGCTTTGTATTTCAAATCTTTTACTTGATTCTTGCGTTCCTCTAGTCTACTGTTAGGTTTCTGTATAATAGTTTTTATTTCAGTCATTGTGTGTTTAATTTCTAGTTGGACCTTTTTCATCTCCTCTTGGGTCTCGCTAAATTTATCCATCTTTTCTAGGAAATTCTTAAAAAACCTTATAACTGTGGTTTTGAATTTTTCCATTTTTTTCTAGGAAATTCTTAAAAAACCCTATAACCATGGTTTTGAGTTTATCCAATTTTTCTAGGAAATTCTTACAAAACCTTATAACCGTGGATTTGAACAGTTGTTTGTTTTCCTCTATTTCTTTTGTTTGTCTCTGCATTTTTGCTGCTTCCCTGAGTTGGTAGAGTAGCTTTGTGTGCTAGGTGTCTTATATGGCCCAGTAGATCCGCCTCCCCAGTTACTTGAGGTGGACTCTCTTGGTGCACCCCTTTGTGGACTCTGTGTACAGCCTTGTTGTAATTAAGTCTTTTTTTTTTGGGGGGGGGGGACTAAGTGGCTTTATTAGAGAAAACCAGATTACAAAGGACTAAGAGTTGGCATTGGGGCCCTTCTTCTTGCCAAAGGTGGGCACAACGTTGACAAAACCCCGGTTGTACTGCATTCGTCGCTTGGCCCGACCAGTCTTCTTCTTCTTTTTCTCCTGTTTGGCCACCTTGGGGGTCTGACCTCTTACTTTCCCAGCCTGGGCCAGAGAACCATGGACTTTACCTCCAAGCATGCGGGCGGCTACTTAAAATAGTGTAAGAGTGGTCAGAGCCTCCACCCCACACTGGCCCAGGGTAGCCTCATCCTCTAGGGGTGTGCCTGTCAGGAGCACAACTTGATCTTCTGGAGCGATGCCCTCCAGAGAGGCTACCTGAGCCTTGATCTGGGAGACGGTCTTCTGGCCGGTCACCTCGAGGGTGTGCAGCTCCTGGGAAAAAGCTGTATGTCGGCAACTGAACTGTGGGCTGTGCCGCTACCGTGAAGATGGAGTCGAGAAAGAGCTGTAATTAAGTCTTGATTGTTGTTAGTATCACTGAGGGGAATTGACCTCAAAGCCAATTGGTTGTGAGGATCAGCTGTGTCTATGCCAGTAGAACTTTTATGCTGGAGTCATATGATACAAGACTTGCAAAATTGCAAAAGCCTCTGTGTTCAGCTTGGAGGGGGTAGGGTCTCAGGGCTGAGCAGACAGCCTTGGCTTCCCATCAGCCCTGCCCTACTTGGCCCTAGGGTCTCAGTGTCCCTCGGTAACCACTGCAGCCCTCTCTGTGCACATACATATGCCTCCGGATCCTTGCCTTTCCAGCTCAGGGACCAGTATGAGGCTGGGTCCCCAGGGTCTTGCCGAAAACTGGGTTTCAGTGCAGTCAGAACTGATTTCAGCGCAGTTGGGGGGTTCTGTCTTCCTCCTGCTAGCGAAAGCCAGTGGCACAATCAGCAGTCACTTGCACGTGTGCCTCCAGACCTCTGCCTTTCATGGCTCCCCTAAGTTTTGTGCATTCCTCCCTTTTCACGACAGTCCAGACTCCTCCCGTATGAGTTTTGCCTGGAACTGGAGGTCAGTGCAGTTGGAACTGGGGTTCAGTGTAGTCAGGAGTTTCTGTCTCCCTCCTGCTAGAGGAAGCCAGCCAGGCACTCCACCACCCATCTTCTCCACGCATGTGTCTCTGTATCTCAGCTTTTTGCAGCTCCTCTGAGTCTTCTTGAGCCTCTCTTTTTCCTTCTAGTTGTAGAATTTCCACTCAGTCAGCTTTCCTGTTGTTCTGGATGATGTCTGTTCTGTCTTTTAGTTGTAATTTTGAAATTGTTCTGTGAGGCAGCAGTTTAGGTGTTCACCTATGCCGCCATCTTGGTTTCTCCCTATCCTTTTTCTTTCTTAACCGTTATTACAATTAATCTAAAAATTGCCTAATGGATTCCACTCCTTTTTTAAACATTTAAGTTGAAGGTGGGTCAGAAAATGGAAATGATTTCTAAATCTTAGCTGAATATCAGCAGTTGCCTTTCAATTTACCTGCTTTAAATATTTCCCATTTTCTCTAAAATACCGTTCATCTCTATAAAAACAGATAGCACAATTGGATATGCTGAGCAATAACAGGTATACCTGGTCTCTTATTCCACATTCTAGTTTTCCTCTAAAGGAAAGATAGAAATGAAGCTAAATTCCATCATTTCCCTTTTTTTAATCTTAGATTTCTCCAAATGCCTCATTTAGAAAATATTTACTGAGGTGATGTTAAAATGATGAAGCAAATATTGTATGGAAAATAAAAGAGTTCATTTTCTAGAGTCATAAATAATTCTTTATCAAAAGACTCCCCCATTCATCCAAGAATCACCAACTCATAGTTTGAAATTTATGTCAAATACATTAACAGTTTATAGTTATCAAAACAGTGTACTAAGGAAATAATAGCTTTGATCATGGATTTCCTGCTAAATGGGCAAATCTGTGTCAGAGTACCTTGTTCATACAGATTTTAACCCAAATATGTAATGTCTGGATCAGCAAAACAGTGCTTATATGAGATTACCCTCATATAATTATATGAAATTATTCTTTGATAGAGATTTCATTTAACTGAATTCTTTCTACATAGAAAAAAACATTAAGATATTTTTCTTTCACATGTCACTAATAAAAAAGTATATATGTAAGCAGTCTGTCAACAGCTATTTTTTCACCTATCCACAGCTATAAACTTCTGTAAACATCAGAAGATATAATTGGCATAATCCTTGCCCTTCGGGAATTTACAGTCTAGTTAGGAACCCAAACTGACGTTGCAGAGTAATAAAGTTGGAGGTTATGTGCTGAAAGCTGTCAGGGCAGCAGATCTGAGATGGGTCTGACGGGTATGCTGCAGTTGTAAATATACTCTAGAAGACAGAATAGCACAAAGTGACTGGATTGTATGGAAGTAAGAAATTTAGCTTTCTGCAAATAACATTGTTTATAATTTTTACCATAGGAAACTAAAATGAGTATTCACTTGGACTGTCACATGTACCCCATAATTGTTCTGATGATGACAGAAATATGCCATTCAAAACATGTATATATGAAGGGCTTTTTAAAGGTATCAGTTGCTCTACAAATGTAAGGTTAGGTTTAGTATAATAATAGCTAATATTTATTGAGCACTTTTATTTCTAGATATTGTATTAATTTACAAACATTATTTGATTTAATTATCACTATAGTCCTGTGATATAAATATAATTATTCCCATTTTGTAGGTTAAGACATAGGCTCAGCAAAGTTAGGTAACTGCTGGTGGTCTTGATACAGCACCTAGAAGAGTTCAGAAACCTGGAGAAGGCACGGTGCATAAATTAAATAAGAGTCCAGAGACGAAACATAGTTTTGGAAGGCATTATAGGGAGTCAGAGAAGACTTAGCTAAAGGAACTAAATTCTTCTTGTCTCAGGCCCCTTGCTTTTTGTTAACACAATTTGTCTTAAGGCAAGGTAGAGATAGACATATCAAAGAGGAACATTTGTACAGAATCCATTGTCAGATTTGGGAATTTGCCTACAACTGTCAGGTGTTAGGCCAGTAGGAGACAATAATAGATAGATTGAAATGCCCTTAGCTATCTGGCAGTAAGCAATCAATTTACGCATCCTTTTAGGTTTGGGGAAATGCCCTCAGCCATCTCCAGGTGATTCAGCCCTGCTGACATGCTAGAATGGGCTTCTGGCAGGTAACTTGCCGAAGGTCACATAACTAGTGAGTGTTGGAGCTGGGATTTGAGTCCAAATCTAATGAGTCAGTGTTCTTGGCCATTCTTCAGTACTCTACATTTTCCACATTATCACCACTTATTGAAGTCAGATTCTTACTAGAATATGCTATATTTAAAAGTTAAGTTCCTCATTTGACGCAATTAGGAACAACCTAAATATAACCCATAAAATGACCATAGTGGAGGATTGTTCCAATGTGCATATAAAGTTGCCCCAAGTTATTTTTATCTACAAAATTTGGGGTAGACAATATAGTAAATGATCATTAGTCTTGATTGTGTTTGACAACCACCAGGAAGTAGCTTGGAACGGATTTTTAAAAACAAGTGTAAAGCACCTATCTGTTATTTATAAAATTGCCTTTGGCTAGAAATATGCTTTCTATTCTGTGAATTGTTACCATTGGTTCCATGCATTTAGCCTTTACAGTATACTTCAGAAAATCAAAAGCTCTCTGGATTATACATTGCATATTGAAATTTAGAGTCTAAGGCATTTTGCACCAGCAAATATATATTTGACACAGCCTTGGAGATAGAGATGTGCCTATTAGTTCAGAGACAATATTTTTGTGCAAAATATAAACACCAGGATTGGGTTTGGGGTATGTCCAATATCCTGTGTTCAATAAGATTGAAATCTTTGGGGACTAGGATTTTGCCATTTCCAGTGCCAAAATATTGAATGCCAAGCATTCATAAAAATTTGTTATTGGTGTAGTGAATTGTATGCAATAATAAACACAGATGTTTGTATTTGGAGAAGGTGTATATAAACTACCAGGGCCTCTTAGGAAAATCTGTAAAAATTTACTATCCTGTCTACCAGGAATTAGAGAGTTTCCTGAGGTGGAAAGGAACCAACCAAGAAGGAATAAGCAGGGTTGTGTTTTGGGTTTTCATAGTTTATTCAAAGTTTTTTGATGTAGAATAAGCATTCATTCATTCATTACTTTGTTCATTAAAAAAAAAGTTCATGAATACAAAGTTAGCAAATGTGTTAAGTAAAAATTAATCTGTAAATTACTAAATGTAGTATGTCATCACACAATTTTTTCCTTTCCTGACAGCAAACTGATTATGGTTTAATCTTATGGCTGCAATTCTCACCTCTTTAAATGGAATCTCTATGGCTTAAGATTCTGAGAGGATGAGCCTTTCACCCAATATAATAATAATGAATAAGTCACCCAGTAAACTATTTTCCCAGTGAATTGTAATAATTTGGTGTGATGATAATATGACAGATTAAGAAAAAATAAAAGTGCTGACTTGTGCTTTTAGTTGTACAGATACAAGTGTCTTGTTTTTTTTTTTTTAAATTAGCAATCTCTGGTGAGTTTTTGCACCCAGATTGTTTTCCCAGTGAGTGTTGGAGGAGTGGATAGCACTCTAAACCCTGGTCAGGAAGTGGTTTATGTCTTTGTCCTTTGACATGGGCGTCAGTGCCCAGGATGCAGAGGGCTGCTGCGGGACTCATTTGGTGCTCTTTCCTAGGGGATGACCTCACCATTTATGGGGTGGTAATGCAACGGTGGAAGCCCTTTCAGCGAGATGTGCGCTGCGAGGTGGAGATAGTCCTGAAAGCCAATTATGTCCAAGTAAATAATGAGCAGTCTGCAGGGATCATCATGGATGAGGAGGTCCGGAAGGAATTTGAAGATTTCTGGGAACACTATAAGAGTGACCCCTTTGCAGGTTTGTGATTAAGGGTATGAAGCTGATCATTATAAATGGCATTTCATTCAATAGTTAATCATGTCGTCTCTGATTGGGGGTGGCCTTACATGTCCCAAACTCAGGCACAGGGTAGTAGCATCAGCCAGTGCCTCTAGCCACAGCCTCCCCTGAAGCCCTCTTCCGGCATAGCCTCTTCTATTTAGAAATCTGGAAAAATAAAGCTGACTTCCCAGAGGCTTTTCATTTCTAACTATTGTAACATCTTATTCTGCCAAGAGAGTTTCAGACTTTTCTACCTTCTTTACCTTAAGTAGGAAAAATTCATCCTATTATGACACCTTGTCTGATGTCCTTTAAATTATATGGACATCTTCACATGATTTTAGCTGAAGATTTAAAAATAGGAGCTAGGTAGAAAAGAGATGATGAATGATGGAAAGATGCAAAAAATAGGCTTTGTCATCACAGCAAACATTTTTATTATGACACTAAGTTATAATTACATGAATTAAAACATCACAACCTTTGAGTTTGTACAGTATTTTTAATAAAAATCCCAAATGTATAAAACACCAATTAAATCTTCAAATGTCTGTTTTCATTCTTCCTTGGAGGTATCTTCTGAGAAAAATAAATCAAAGGCAGTAACAGGCTATTATTTTAAAAAAAAAAAAACACACATTTTCTTCTTTAAAAATATATATTTTTAATATTTCAGAGAGGAAAGGAGAGGAAGAAAGAAAGATAAAAACATCAATGATGAGAGAGAATCATTAATCAGCTGCCTCCCGCATGTGCCCTGACCCGGCCTCCTGGTTCATAAGTCAACACTCAACCACTAAGCCATGCCAATCAGGCAGTAACAGGCTATTTCTTCTTCTTCTTTTTTTTATTAATATATTTTACTGATTTTTTACAGAGAGGAAGGGAGAGGGATAGAGAGTTAGAAACATCGATGAGAGAGAGACATCGATCAGCCGCCTCCTGCACACCCCCCAAATGGGGATATGCCCGCAACCAAGATACATGCCCCCCGACCGGAATCGAACCCAGGACCCCTCAGTCCACAGGCCGACGCTCTATCCACTGAGTCAAACCAGCTTCGGAAGTAACAGGCTATTTCTAATAAACTTCATCTCCAATCAAATACATAGTGATTATTTTATTCTTAAATCACATGCTGAATTGGACAAATATCATTTTACCCACACAAAAAAAGGCCCCTTATTTGCCAAAATAAAGGCAGTTTGCTTTTATTTTATGGTATGATATATGTTTTTGTTTATGTCTGTAGCACACATGATCCATACAGAAAGAACCACAGGTCTTTATATTGTGACTTTTATAAGCAAACCTTCTAGGAATCATACATTTTTTAATGAATATTTTTTCTCAAAATTGTTCCTTAGGATCAGATCCTTATAAAAATCTGTAACTCTCTCTTGGACCACAGTCATTCCTTATTAATCAACTAGAGGCCTGGCACACGAAATCTGTGCTCTTGGTGGGGGGCAGTTTCCCTCAGCCCAGCCTGCGCCCTCTTGCAGTCTGGGAGCCCTTGGGGGATGTCCGACTGACATCCTTAGGGCTGCTAAGGAGGCAGAAGAGGCTCCTGCCACCCCTGCTGCTGCGCTTGCCAGCCATGACCCGGCTTCTGGCTCACCGACCACCAGGGGGCAACTCCTATGTTGAGCATCTGCCCTCTGGTTATTCCTCTGTTTGGTTGATTTGCATATTAGCCTTTTATTATATAGATGCCTCAGCCCAACTCTGCCTAGTTGGCTTTTCTACCACAGCAATGGAACGGATTCCCTACAGCAGTCAGTTAACTTCCTCCAGGATTTACTAATTCTTTTTGGTCCCTGTTGTACTGAAATATTTTCTTCACCAATTTTGCAATCCCACGTCATATTCCCATAGATTATAAGGCAATTTGAATATATTACCAAAAGGAGTCTTCATGTATTGGCCCATAAGTTGTAGAGGAAGGTCCTTCTTTTCCCTTGATGGTTTGGCAGGAAAGCTCCTGGAATTGGAATCTTCAGCTAAAGGAGGACTCGTACCATTATTTTCACCTCAAAACAGCTATCACTGAAACATGAGTAAAAACTCAGATAAGTATAAAAGTCCCAAAGCATGCAAATTAGTTACCAGCATGTGGGGCTTCTGGTAACATGAACGTAGACACAGCACCGTTCGTAGTGAATTCGGTGTAAGTTAGACAGGCTCAGGCAAGGCTTGCTAGACTTTCATGTTCCTCTGTTGCTTGATTAAGCCAGTAACCGAATGAAATACCTACTTTATTCATGAATGGGATAGGCAGGGTCTCAGATTTGGTGTTTGATACTTTTGAAAACAGATCCTAAAACATGAATAGTCTCTTATTTCAAGGACATGATCAGAAGAATCCAAGACCTGCAGCTTGGATTGGCAAAGTTGGAGCTTATAATGATCTTAATATCCTGATACTTTAGTAACTTATTCTAAGTAAAACGGAATTTACCAAACTGCTCAGAGCAGATGTTGAGCTGCCTCACAGGGTGGACTGATTTTATTTCTCTGACTGCCCTGGAGGAGCTCCAAGTATCTGTATGTAAAGGTTCTGGCTCCTGCAATCCAACTTTCTGTTCTGAGATCAAGCACTTCTTTTATTTACACGGCGTAGTCATTTTATTGAAACCCCTGCACAGAAAGTGCAGCCAGTTCTATTTTTAAAGGTAATGCTAGCCTGATGAAGGAGAAAATGAGATTCCTTTCTGTTCCCTCTAAAGTGTGATAAATTTGTAGAAACATCCAGGCATAAAGCAGACATTTCACCTCATGGCATTAAGAAGAGAACTAAATCATTCACTGCTTTTAGTCACTTGGAAATGGTCCTCTTGTTCATTTTATTTTTTTATTTATTGATTTTAGAGAGCCAAAGGAAGGGAAACAGAGACAGAAACATCCATTTGTTGTTGCACTTATTTATGCATTCATTGGATGTGCCTGACTGGAGATAAAACCCTCAACCTTGGCATACTGAGATGACTCTCTACCAACTGAGCTATTGGGCCAGGCCTTTCAATCATTTTAGACGGTGGAGTGTGTTAGGGAGGACATTTTCAGTTATGATGTCTTAAAAATTGTTGGCAACTTCTGGTCTTTCTACCTTTTCTAGGAAGGAATGAAATATTGGCCAGTTTATGCCCTCAAGTTTTTGGGATGTATCTAGTAAAGCTTGCTGTGGCCATGGTACTGGCTGGTGGGATTCAAAGGACTGATGCTACGGGAACACGAGTCAGAGGTTAGTACCTATTTAAAACCTTTGAAAAATTTCACACACATAAGGAGAGAAATGAGAATTTGTTCTGAGTAAAAATTGCTTATTGAGCTTTACTTTCCAAATGTAGTCTTTTAAAGCTGACAGTTGTCTGGCTGATACTTAGCCCAACATCTGTATGTCAGTAGCTACTTTAGCTATTTTCTACAATTCCAAAGACTAAAAGAAGTTCATGAATTTTTCAGTGAGTAAGTTTTGCTCTAACCTCTCAGGGTGTCACAAAATAAAAACTTCACATTTCTATTACTGTGTTTTTCATCAGGTCCACCATCTTTTTATTTTATTTTTTCACCATCTTCTTCAGGAGGGAAAGATTAGAGCCCAGCCAGTGTGGTTCAGTGGTTGAGCTTTGACCTATGAACCAGGAGGTTCCGATTCAATTCCTGGTCAGGGCACATGCCTGGGTTGTGTGCTCGATCCCTTGTAGGGAGCATGCAAGAGGCAGCCCATCAGTGATTCTCATCATTGATGGTTCTCTTTCCCTCTCTCTCCCTCCCTTCCTCTCTAAAAATGTGTGTGTGTGTGTGTGTGTGTTTAAGTATATTTTTAAGTATATTTTATTGATTTTTTTTTACAGAGAAGAAGGGAGAGGGATAGAGTTAGAAACATCGATAAGAGAGAAACATCAATTAGCTGCCTCCTGCACACTCCCCACTGGATATGTGCCCCAACCAAGGTACATGCCCTTGATCAAAATTGAGCCTGGGACCCTGTGTCCAGAGGCCAACTCTCTATCCACTGAGCCAAACCAGTCAGGACAATATATACAGTGGTACCTTGAGATACGAGTGCCCTAACATACGAGATTTTTGAGATACGAGCCGTGGAGCGAGCGATTTTTGCTTTGAAATACGAGCAACATTTGAGACAGGAGTAATCGGCTGCACACGACCCACCAGTTTACCGTGACTCGAGCGTCTCATAGTTTCTTACGCCTCAAGGTTACAGAACGAATTAAACTCGTATCTCGAGGTACCACTGTATGTGTGTGTATATATATATTAAAGATTCTTTTAAAAAGAGGAAAAGATTAGAAATAGTGCTTTTTAATGTCACTAAGTCAGCATCCCTCCATCTGTGACTGTCAGTGCGTTTCTCTCAGACTGCTGCTGTCAGTCATCTGCCTGCTGATTCCCCTTCTGCCGCTGGGTTACAAATGTACCATCTGCCATTTGGTGCTGCTGTAGGTCACACATTCAGGCAAAGATTACTCTGTGTAATTATGTCCAAGTGGCAGAAAGCTCTTTTGCCGCTAACACACTTAACTGACCTGAATCTGGCATAAAGTAGGTTTATTATGGTCTTTGAATAGGGCATATGAGAGTCATAATAACCAAAGACTAGAGCAAAAGACTCCAAATACATTAATGTCAATCAGGTGGTTAGTAGGTACTCTAAAACCATGGACTGCAGTATAGAATAGTAAATGTCATAAGGTTTCTGTGGATGGTAGGTTTTGATCGCCCACTGTTTGCAACGCACTCTGCTAAATGTTGTGCCTAAATAGGCGTTTCCTATTAATACATTAGAAAATACTTAAATATTACTGAAGAAATTTGTTTGATCAGTGATATAATTACAACCACAGGATATTCATGTTCATTTGTGTTACATTTGAAAAAGAAGAATACTTGAAGGTAGATATTCATTAAACTAAAATTTTTTTAAATGAAAAGATTTTTCACTTAACTGTTGGAATCATAAATGATATATTTATAAAGCACTTATAAAGTCCCACATTTTTCAGTATTATTTATTTTAAATTCTTTATTGTTTAAAATATTACATGTCTCCTTCCCTCCCGCCCCCATTTACCTCTCCCCAGCTGCTCCCACACCCCCATGCCCAGCATTCTGTATTTATTTTTTATTTATTTTTAAAAATCCTCACCCAAGGATATTTTTCCCATTGATTTTCAGACAGAGGGGAAGGGCAGGAGGAGCAGGGAGAGAAAGAAACATTGATGTGAGAGAGACACATCATTTGGTAGCCTCCTGCACATGCCCTGACTAGGGCGGGAACAAACCTGCAACCTAGGTAAGTGCCCTTGACCAGGAAACAGGAATCAAACCTGTGACCCTTTGGTTCAAGGCTCTAACCACTGAGATAAACTGGCCAAGGTAAAAGTTCCACTTTTTTAAAGCGCTCAAATAAAAATATAAATAAAATCAGAAACTTTATAAGCCATATTTAAAAAACCGGTAAACATAGGCCTGAACATCTAGAAATAACACAAAATCTATTAAGAAAATTTTTATTTTAAATGTCACCTTCAGAAATCATTTAAAGGTTGTTATTTATTATGACAGTTAACTTTGCCAAAGATATTCTAGTTCAATCTTTCCTCAAATGACCAAGTATACAGCAAAAGCATTATCTCTATATATAAAAGCCCAGTAACCAGAATGGCAGAACGACCAGAAGGACCAGTGGCTATGACACACACTGCAGCAGCCACCAGCTTGATCCGGGCCCCGATCGCCGACGCCGCCTCTTGGCCAGCCTGGCTCCTGATCAGCCCCCAACACCCCGATCATGGTCAGGGCCAGCCATCCAACCACCTACAGCTCCTCCCCCAGCCGGCCTAACACCTGAGCAGCCCCAAACACCTTGATTGGGGGTGGGATAGGCCGGCCAACTGCCTATAGCCCCTTCCTCTGGCTGGCCTCACCCCTCTTTGGGCCCTTTCCCTAGCTAGCCCGGCCCGATGGGCCCCCATTGGGGCTGGCCGGCTAGATCCCACCCATACGTGAATTCATGCACCGCACCGGGCCTCCTGTATAAATTATAAATTGTGTTGATAGTCCAAGTGAGCTGTTTTCTTTTTGATTAATTATACTTGTTCATAGAAATTTAAAACTTGACATTTACTTTTTTCTAGGTGAATCTCATCTTTTATTGGTCGGGGATCCTGGCACAGGGAAATCTCAATTCCTCAAATATGCAGCAAAGATTACACCAAGATCTGTGCTCACCACAGGAATTGGATCTACTAGTGCAGGTATTTTACACGACAATTTCATTTAATGTCACTACAGAAACTAACACAATGGTTTTTTTCTTATTAAAAAGTACCTACTGATAAATTTCAAGCTAATTTCTGAGTTACTGCCATAAATGGAAATAACTATGTAGCATTTCTTTTGTAGCTCTTAAGAACGTATATTAAAAGCTCCATCGTCACTTATTTTCCAAAAACTTATTCTATATATATTTTTTTGCATCTTAGTTCTGAATGTTATTCACTTTTCTCATTATCTAGTGATTATCTTCATACATATTTATGCATGAAAAAGTACATATTATCTGGCATTGTTTGAGGAACCCGTGAGCAGAACATTGAAATAAGAGGGTAAAAATTTCACTTTATGTAGATAGATGAAGTTTGCTTAAGGCATTTTTATGCTCATAGATCTCATGGGCAATGGAAGCTCCGATGGGAAATTCTTAGGTAGGAAATGTCTTAATATGTGACAATTGTCTCTTCATCATTGCAGTGTGCAGCTTTATTGTAATGATTCTTCAACAAGTGCATTTAAAAGCCTTTGCAGCTAGGATATCAAGATTTGATTACAAAGTGACTTTAGGAAAAACATATTTGAAAAGACATGTTTGATGCCATTTTGTATTTCTTACACCATTTTGACTGGAGAAATATTTCTCCTGTTCTATAATGGGCCTTTGATGTCACACATTTTATAAATGTTATTTACTATTTGTCAGGGGAGCCTAACCCTGTGCTCAGATTTCTTATGAGAAGGGTGTATTTTAAACTTATCATAAAGCAGCCAATCTCCATTAATGGTCCTCCATAGTGAGAGCTCCACTCTAAGGGGCTCTCAGGTTTGGGAATATAACTGATGGTGCATTAAGAGTTGACAAGAAAGGATTTGTGACTTGAGAGGGGTGGACAAGCTTCAGGAAGGGAAGTGGCAAGAACATCAAGAACACTTCAGGAGCATTTAAAAACTCTCATGTCCCAGTGTTCTAGTTTTGTATCAAATGAACAAAGAATTAAGGTGGCCCAAGTAATTATGTGGAATTCTTCCTAAGTTAATTATATGCAGTGCCAAAAAATGACTCTAAAGCTATCTTGTGTCTTAGTTATTTTAAAGTATTTGGAAATTTTAAAGTGAATGGCTACTGATTCACTATATTAGCACTTTCCCCCTTTTTAAAAAGTGCCAAGATCATAATCCAAATATGAGGAAAAAATGACGGGTTGAAAGAATATGTTATTTTAGAGCTAAAGTTACTGCTACTTACATCTACCAAAAGACCCAGATTCTTCAACCTGTGTAGCACAACCCATTAGAGTAAAAAAAAAATCAATTCATTGAGTCAAAATCAGCACTTCCAAAATAAAATCAGTAAGATACCGAATAATCTGTATATACTGTAAGAAGGGGGCATTTTTATTGAAACTGTTAATATAAATACATACTTGTGTTATTGGGGTAATACTTGTGTTATGAAAGTAATACTTTACTTTTAAAATTAGAAACCCGAAATCATAAAACCAGAGGGTAAGACCACATGGAAGCCCAAGGTTTTATAAGGTCATAAATGAACACAGCATCTCCTCCGACTTCCTGCCTGTTTTCTCAGCTCAAATGATACCCTCATTCCCTCCAACCTCCCCTTCAATCTCTTCGATGGCATATTGTTTTTATCTTCCCAGGACACAGATGATGTTGCACTATTTACTATGATCAAAAAGGGGAAAAATAGTTCGAAACCTTCTAGCAATAATTCATATAGTGTCTGTAACTGAGGCTAAATGCGGGGGGGGGGGGGGGGGGGAAGAGGGGGAGACTAGTTTCTAAGTTCCTAATGTTTAAATACTAAATTTTCCTACTTTAATTTTAATATTTAAATTTACCTTATAGAACCATAATTTTTTTAAATATATTTTTATTGATTTCAGAAAGGGAGAAAAAAAGATAATCAATGATAGGAGAGAATCACTGATTGGGTGCCTCCTGCATGCCCCCAAACGGATCAAACCTATAACCCGGGCATGTGCCCTTGACCAGAATAGGACCTGGGACCCTTTAGTCTACAGGCTGACACTCTATACCCTGAGCCAAACTGGCTACGGCTTAGAACCATAGTTTTTAATAATAGTTTTAAAGTCTCAAAATTCTGTGAAAATTGGCTGTCCATTTCAATAAAAAACCTAACCCTCAGTTGTCAGTACAAACCAGTATTATAATTTTTATCAAAATAAAAACTCAGCAGTGTGAATCGGTTGGGCATCATTCTGTGCACCAAAAGACTGCTTGTTTCCTGGTCAGGGCACATGCCTGTGTTGCAGGCTCAAAGCCCAGGAGGAGGGGGCATGCAGGAGGCAGTTGGTCTGTTTCTCTCTCTCCCTAAAAATCAATTTAAAAAAAATCTAAAACAAACACAACTTAGCAGTGAAATATAATTGGTAATCTGGCTTATATATGCTTTATTTATAATAAGCACATATCTTGCCCGTTATATTAATCACTGAGCTCTTTGTTGGAAAATATTTTTATTTTAATACTTCAACATTTTTCTTTTCATTGCAATTAGACAAAAATAAAATTTTTCTTTATAGTTTTGACAGTAAGATGTATTTTATTTTTATAATCTATGAACTAGTGGATAGTATTTTAATAATCTGGTATATTAAATTTCAAAGTTTAACATTTAGCAAAATTTGCTTCACAAATTCACTTTTAGAATGACAGGAAATATGTACAACTCAGATTCCATATTCAGACAAATGCCCTTTTCCCTTCCTCAAAATAAAAGCTTTAAAAATTGTAGTATAAAAGTTTCAGATATGAAGGCACTGCATAACTGCATCATATGGCTGATGTCTTGCTTAAAAGCAAGAACGAGAATATTCTACACTTAATGGAGCATAAGAAACTTTTGAGGAAGGACCTAGCTCTTATCAAAGAAAAATAACCTTTTGGCCCATTTAATGAGTTCCTTTCCAAGACTGCTTTTTAAAAAACTTATCTGGAAAAGCTATCAAGAATATGTCCATCTTATTCTGCATGAGTGTTGGGAATAATGGAAAGAGCACTACAAATGTAAAGATACATACATTTCCAAAATAGTAACTTACCTGTTTTGGTAAAGCTAAATATACTGCCCCAAATCCAGTTTTTATATAAATGCTACCAACAGATGATCTGTGAAACAATTTTTAAAGAGTTAAGTTTATAGTATTATTATAAATCTAATGAATAGATCTAAGTCATTATATTCTCCTGTTTGTAAACTGAGGGAGTTTGTATCTGCTCTTGACATGTTGATTGCACTGGGTAATAATGTATATGACTCAGTAAGTGCTCTGATGTCCTAAACTCTCATAAAAACAAAAACCATAGCCAGAGGACTTCATAAAGAATTAACCATACTTGTTATTATCTTAGAAACCAAAATGAATGCTATCTAAAATTACATGAACTACAATAGTAGCCATAGGAGGCTTCAAGATGGCCTGGAAATTCAGATTCTAAAGTTCTTATTAGCATATAATTTTGACTTCAAATCCTTTCTTTAAGGACATGCCAAAAAATAATGGAAATTCACCCCTTAAATTAAACCAAACTATGTTATTACAGGAGAAACATTTTAGTTGAAATGAACTTTGTTCTTTTGAAGGTCAGTAAAATAGTGGTCCAAAGATTATTGTCCAAGAGGCTAGATATCTTTACAACCTGGTCCAATTTCATATTTCTTTATAAGTGCTTTAATTACATATAGAGAAGAAAATAATATATATGATTTAATCAGATTAGTTTCAGAACAAATAAAATAACACATTAGAGAAAAAATTACTTAAAAATAGTTGTATTTATATTCCACAATTTGCTCAAATACTGGTTTTTCTTATAAACTTTCTACAGGATGGTTTTTAAACAAATTCTTCACATTGTGTCTTAGTGGGTATGACTTACAGAATTTCAGGGAAATAGTTCTGTGTGTTTTAATAGCTTAATTTGTACTAAAGAGATGGAAGGTGGTCACATGCAGTCCATGTGGGATTCTAACATAACATTTAGTGAGTTTTCTGACGTGGACCATCCCTTTGATGCTGAAGGTAATGCATCTGTTGAAAGAAGTGACTGTAGATTTGGATTACTGCTCTCTGCATCATCCAGTTTTTCTGTGTTATCTTCCCAGTTAATGTGGAATCTTGTGACTCTGGGATTAGATGCCAAAATGTTCCTTTGAAGCTATAGGAAGAAGAAATATATAAATGGTAAACATGAAGAAAGTCAGATCATCATATACAAACAAGAGCTTGATAGAATGGTTTTTTATATTAATATTCCACAAGGGCTAAGTTAATATACATACAAATGTGTAAGTCAAAGCACCTACAATGTAACTAATAATGAAGAACTAAGGCTGCTGCAAAGAAACTATCTAGCCTAATGAAAATAAGAATTCGTTCTTATACTATCCAAGAAAATACCCAAGTCCTCATAACCTCTTGTTATATCCTACCTTTTAATTATTATGGCTCATTCTTAAAAACAGTATTGTAGCCTTGGCTGGTGTGGCTCAGTTGGTTTGTGCACTGTTGCATACACTGAAAGGTTGTGGGTTTGATTCCCAGTTAGGGCATAAACCTAGGTTGTAGGTTCAGTCCCTGGTTGGGGGGTGTATAGGAGGCAGCCAGTTGATGTTTCTCTCTCACATCAAGGTTTCTTTCTCACTCCATCTTCCTCTCTCTCTCTTCCATCCTCTTTAAAGTCAATGAACATATCCTTGGGTGAAGATTTAAAAAACCCAAACATTCCAATTTCTTCTTTTTTTCCTATACAAGGTGCCGTGCCATACAGGTAGCTAATAAACTGGATCAATGGAAGGTCCTACACCAGGATTAAAAAAAAACAAAAACATTCTAGCCTTACTGCTTTCGACACGTATGAAAATTTTCTTACATGATAGTGTTGTATTCAATCTCAAAAATCACCTGTTATTAAACTGTTACAGTTCCCAATGGAATCATAAAGTACTAATTATTTTTGAGAATACTGAATCACTGACTTCAACTTTCCACTCAGAAGCTAAGCTATTTTCTATCACTAAAAATATTTAATACTAAAGTTTAAACTTGTAAGAGTAGCACATAAAACAAGGCATATAGATGTTCTGAGAAAAGAGTATTCATATGAAAAGCAAATATAAAACGTCTCCCTGGAATTTTGAGAAGAGTTACAACAAAACTTTTATTGAATAATCAGCACAACAAACATGAATTTGAATCTCCTAACAATTAAAATAAATAGAATTATCATGTATGGGAATGCCATACAGAAAGCCATAAATAAAGATCTGTTTTTTACAAGAGGCATTTTCAATTCTGAAACCAGAGACTCAAGGTACCTGACCAAGTGTACTTATGACTCATCTGGAGAGAGAGTCTGAGATCATCCATGGTAATGGAACCATGATTAGTTTTACTACTTGGCACAAAGACCTCAAATTTACCACTTTCGTGGTACACTGTGAAATTGCCAATTGCGTAAAAAACAGTAAAAAGGAACAGTCAGAACATTACCTTAGAAAAGTCTGGTTTTACTGGTGGATTTTCCCTTAACTCTGTCTCAGTATATTCATTATTTACATAATAGCCAACTCTAATAAATTCTTGACCTCGATAGGTGCATGTGATTAGCACAACTGTTACACCTACGGCATCTGCATCTGGAATGAGTCCTGGATTAGGTGCATCAGCCTAGAATATTTTTAAAAGAAAAGAAACACATGTCACAAAAGGCTATTAACTACAAGGAAGACTGGAATTTTGGTTACCTTGAACACAGTCAGTTGTGAGCATGATATTGGGAAAGACAAATGCTCATTTTTCACATGTTTCTCCATAGTATATCCAAGTACCCTGGGTGCTTGAAAGCATCACTATTAAAATAATTCTGGCTATGGCATGTTGTCATTTATGAGGTTTATGCAATATTCAATTATAAAACCTTTAATAAAATACAATAATCACTAGTTTTATTTATTGCAACCTTTTCCAGTCATAATTTTCAGACCTAAATTAGCCTATCACAGTGGTCGGCAAACTCATGAGCCGCATGAGGCTCGTGAGCCAGTGTGCCGACCACTGACCAATCATTTGCACTGTTGCCAGCATTAATTACCTAAGCTCAGCTCTAGTCCTAGTCCTCCACCAGGTTTTAACACTTCAGTTGATTACCCCCATTTCTAAGATAAAAATCTGTTAGCTTCACCTATAAGGCCCTTCACAATTGGGCTCCAACCCACATCTCCATTCACACTCCCTTTAACTCCACACCTCTCACTCTTGTTCTGGAATTACATAGGTTCTTTAAAATACAGTGATCTTTTATGCCTCTGCCTTGCATACACTGTCCCTTTGGCCTGAAATGTTCCTGCCTAATAGCCTGAAAAATTCATTATTTAAACTTTGCATCAAATGTATTTTCCTTAGTTCAAAAGTTAGAACAGCAACCTTTTTTATGCACTCATATTAATTGATATAAATCTCTACTAATGATGTCGAACAACCCAGATATGTTTACCCGTCAATCTTGCCTGTCATTCTAAGCTTTATCTCGGGCAGGAGCCCCATCCAGTTTATCTTCTATAATAATAAAAGTGTAATATGCTAATTAGACCAGATGTCCTTCTGGACATCCTTCCAGAGGGAAGCCTGGGTCCCAGAGGAAAGCTGGTGCCAGCAGCCGGGGGAAGGAAGGCCTATTTTGCACAAATTCCGCCCATCAGCCTTCTAGTCTTTATATATATGATCTCATGTCTGGCACAGCTCTGAGCACACAATGTATACTTAGTATTTTTCTTTTCATTTTTTATTTAAATATATTTTACTGATTTTTTTACAGAGAGGAAGGGAGAGGGATAGAGCGTTAGAAACATCGATCAGCTGTCTCCTGCACACCCCCTACTGGGGATGTGCCTGAAACTAAGGTACGTGCCCCTGACCGGAATCAAACCTGGGACCTTTCAGTCCGCAGGCTGACGCTCTAGCCACTGAGCCAAACCGGTTTCAGCAATATACTTAGTATTTTGAAATTCGTTTATAACTCAGTTCCTGCCCTGAAGTGGTTTATGATCTCTTTGGAGACACCAGAATGGGGACAGAGAGAGGGTCTGTCCTGAGAATATGTTGTGTATCTTAGAAATCCCAAGCATCCCTCCATGGAGGTGTCAGGTTATTTGTAGGGTCCCCAAAGAGTTTCTTCCTATGTACCTGGAAGTGGGGAGAGATAAGATAGTTTAGTAGTGCGATGGGGCCTTCCCCACATGGTGCTTCCCATCCCCTCAGCCAGTTGGTTCTAGGCATACCTGTTGTAAAATGTGTTTGCTAAAGGATTCAGTTTGGACAAATTCAAGTAGAAAAACCTGTAAACCCCTCGGATCAGTTAGGATGGAGAAGTAATAGGATAGAGAAGTGAGAGGCAAAATAAGGCAGATCAAGAGAATGCTATGGCAGTTTGTTTGAAGCACAAAACAAAAATTGAATTTTAGTCCCTTTCTGCTGATAATGGTACATTTTGTAAAACTTATGGGCTGAACATATGATCTAAATCACATGTGCTTCCTCTGTTGCTTTTTTGGCAATGTGCACTGTTACCAAGGTAAAACCAGTGGAAAACCACTAGAGCAAATATTTTTGAATAATTTTTTTCTCCAGCACTCTAAGCCAAAAGGTTAGGAATGTTCTTAACAACATAAATACACAGAATATATTTTTAAGGGTTTGTTTAAAAAACAAGGGATTTATTTAGAAATTTTTATAGTGGCATAAAAAGGTACATATATCACTCACTACATCTCAAACTAAGTTTCTTACTACATTATAAATCAGCATCATAAAGTACAGATTCTCCATGTTTGTGGGTCAAAGCAAATACTACTTCTTTATATAACAATTTCAAGAAGCTAAGAGAGTAAAATTTTACTTCTAAGCACAGAAATAGGGCACTACTTGTCAGTGATTGTACTTGACTGCTTTATTCCTCGTTTAATACTCAAAACATCTTTATGAGGTGGGATATTTGCCACATTTTATAGGTGACTAAGGGAGGTTGGGGAGCCTGTCTGAAGTCATACGGGCATAATATAACCTGAAGCGGGACTTGAACCAGGTCTATAACTGCTTCCCTTACACCAGTGGTCGGCAAACTCATTAGTCAACAGAGCCATATTCGGTTCTTGACCTGCAGTTTGCCGACCACTGCCCTACACACCCATTCTCTGGTACCCACGTCTTTCGCCAAGGTTATGCACTCAAGCAATGTGGGTTAGCAGCACTTTAATATATTTGAGCTCTTAAATCATTTGTCTAGGTACAGTAAATTATTTGTCTAGGCACTCAGGTTAGGAGACCAAGAATCTGAATTCCCTGTTTAGGAGCAGGGAGGGAAAGATAGCTCCTCTAAAGATGCCATAGGTTTGAGTTAGTCTTGGCCCACATCTCATGGGATTGATGATCTGACCAACACTATTCATTTAAATTGGTCTCATCTGTGAAGTGAGAAAACGGGAGTCAGCGATAGGAAGAGTTCATTTTTTCTCTGGATGAAGTCTCTCTGTGGGTTCTACTTAACTGATGGGACTCTGTTGTAGAAATACTTGCAATAAATTTAATAAGTTTGTAAAAATCTGTGGCTAGTTACTCTTTCAACTATTATAAGTATCTCTGTAATAATAAGCATGGATAATTGGAAAGTGACTGAATAGTTTTATACAATTTAGTGTGGATTAAAAGAAGTAACTTGAATACGGAAGACAATGCTGCAATCTTGGCACAGATCTAGATACTGTCAGCAATATCTTAGAACATAATTTATGACAGAATTTCCCCTCACAGTCAGTAAACAGAGTAGTAGCTTTATAACAGTAACCCTTCATAAAATGTGCAGATTGGATACTTTAGTAAACTGGACTTCAATTCCAATGACCCAAGCTCACACATATCTCTTTCTACTAACCTAGCTTAATTACTGATTATGCTGACAGCAAGCTGTTGCTTTTTTATATTATCATCACTCCCCGTGGCTGAAACCATAAAGCTGCATATGACTGACTCCACCAATCAGCAGTATGCATCTTTAATCTCTTTGAGGCTGCTGGACAGCACCCCCCTGAAAGTCTGATACTAAAAGACTATTCACAGAAAAGCCCCAAATTCACCACCACTATAAGGTTACTGCATGCTGTGCAACCCCTGAAGTTTCACATGAACATCTCTCGGCAAACAAATGCAAGAGGTAGTGCTCCTGCATACACTGAGACTTCCTAAAGTGTGAGAGACGTAGATAAAAGGCGAATGCAGCAGAAGCAGAGTGACTTAACCCACAAGGAAAGGGATAACAACTATCTGAGGTAGTCGGTTAAGAGACATATTTGGCATACATATTTACCGAGAATGATCTTACCTGAAATACAAACATATGCCTTCCCGCAGGAACAGGGCCCACTAAAACAGAGTCTAAAACTTGATCGTATTCTTCACTTTCTGCAGAGCCCACATAGATAATTTTCCATTCCAGGTCTAGGGTTAAAACCAAAACATTATTTATCTTCAGTGAATATATTACAATATGACATCAAAAACCCTTTTAATGTCCACTTAGCCATTTACTGGCTGCTGAAGTTGGCTTCTCATAGCAGAAAATCCAGGAAGGCTCTAAATGGCTCCTTAAAAAATTCTTACATTTCGTACTAGTTTCTCAAAATGCTCTTGTGAAACATTAGAACCTGGGCAGGTCTCCTCACACACAGTATGGCCCAAAACTCTGGAAATGCTTCAGCCTTGTCTTGAGGATTCATAAAGCAGAGGAAGTGTTCTGAGACATCCTTCAGCAAAACCCAGTAACACTCATCCAGCATTTCCCAAATGTATTTGGCTATGGACCTCCTCCACTCCATTCAAATCATATTTTAACTTACTAGCCACACTTTGGAAGGACTGCCCCCTATGTTGCCCAGATCTCCAAAATGGAAAAATCATTAGCCAACTTCCCTGTGGCTCAGAAGGGGCTTCAGCTCCTAACTGTTAAAGGACCAGAGTCAGGTTCCTTCTTCAATGCACCCCTTCTTGTCATACATTCTTTAAACTGGGGAGGAGAGCCAAGGATAGGAAAAGGCACAAGGAAGAACAAGACACACCGAAGTGCAACTGCGGCATTCTGTGAAACCCAGTCATTTACGGGGTGCTCTGTGAGAACCAGAGATGAGTAAAAAGACTGTTCTCTTGAAGGAGCTCCTCTTTAGGGTCAGGGGAGGAGAGACAAACCCAACAATACAAACCATCTGAGACCTGCTGGGCCTCAGGGAGGTTAGCAGTGTGGACTGCCTCTTGGATTCACTGCACTAAGATTACACCCGAGGAGGGGTGTTTCTGGGTTACTTGTAGAGAATCTAGTTAGTGTCACCATGAGTTGCCATTTTTGTGTAACTGTGTAGGTATTTTCATTCCCTAAATAGACACCAGAAATAGTATAGGTACTACTTATTCATACAGTATTTATAAACTACAATGTATTGAACTAAATGCTCCTTTAGGCTTATATTTTCTCTTACGAAGTCTGTAGTCATTTTCTGAGGACCTAATTAATATGTCATTCATGGCTGTGTCCCAGGCTAGACCATTTTATTTCCAGCTTCTAGCACAGGACCCTGCATCTAACACCTCAACAGATCATCTATTTGTTAATGAAGATTAAGTGAGGAAACAAAAAATATGAATATCTGATCAGAAGAAGCAACAAATACAAAGGCCTAGAGCAGTGGTCGGCAAACTAATTAGTCAACAGAGCCAAAAATCAACAGTACAACTGACATTTCTTTTGAGAGCCAATTTTTTTTTCTGTTCCTTTTTTTTTGTCTCTGCAGTAGCAAAACTCTTTTTTTTAAATTAAATCTTTATTATTCAGATTATTATATTTGTTTCTCTTTTTTCCCCTCCATAGCTCCCCCCTTTCCCTCTACCCTTACCTCCCTCCCGTTGACCTCATCCATAGGTTTATGATTTTTGTCCAGTCTCTCCCTGTACACCCCTCCCTCCTTTCTCCCTGGAGAAGTATCAGTCTACTCCCTTTCTGTGCTCCTGATTCTATTATATTCACCAGTTTATTCTGTTCATCAGATTTTTAATTCACTAAATTTTTAGATTCACTTGTTGATAGATATGTATTTGTTATTCACAACTTTTTGTCTTTTACCTTTTTCTTCTTCCTCTTCTAAAAGAGTACCTTTCAGCATTTCATATAATACTGGTTTGGAGTTGATGAACTCCTTTAGCTTTTTCTTATCTGTGAAGCTCTTTACCTGCCCTTCAATTCTGAATGATAGCTTTGCTGGATAGAATATTCTTGGTTGTAGGTTCTTGCTATTCATCACATTGAATATTTCTTGCCACTCCCGTCTGGCCTGCATCGTTTCTGTTGAGAAACCAGCTGACAGTCCTATGGGTGCTCCCTTGTAGGTAATGAACTGTTTTTCTCTTGCTGCTTTTAATATTCTCTCTTTGTCTTTTGCTCTTGGCATTTTAATTATGATGTCCTGGTGTAGTCCTCTTTGGATTCCTTTTATATGGGGTTCTGTGTGCTTCCTGGACTTGTAAGTCTATTTCTTTTACCAGATGTGGGAAGTTTTCAGTCATTTCTTTAAATAGGTTTTCAGTATCTTCTCTCTTCTTCTGATAACCCCACAATTCTGATGTTGGTACGCTTGAAGCTGTCCCAGAGGCTCCATACGTTATCTTCACATTTTTTGGATTCTTTTCTCTCCTTGCTTTTCCAGTTGAGTGTTTTCTGATTCTTTATATTTCAAATTTTTGACTTGATTCTTGCCTTTTTCTAGTCTGCTGTTAGGACTCTGTATAATATTTTTTATTTCAGTGTATGTTTAATTTCTAATTGGTCCTTTTTCATCTCTAGTTGGACCTTTTGCATCTCTAGTTGGTTCTTTTTCATCTCCTCTTGGGTCTTGCTAACTTTATCCAACTTTTCTAGGATATTCTTGAAAAACCTTGTAAGCATGGTTTTGAATTCTATATTCAGTCATTTGTTTTCCTCCATTTCTTTTGTTTGTGATCCCTTCCCTTGTCTCGGCATTTTCACTATGCCGGGAGAACTTCTGTGTTGGATTCAGCCTTATGATACAAATTGCAAAACTGCAAAAGCCTCTCTGTTGAGCTTGGGATGGGTGGAGTCTCAGGGCTTAAGGGACCACCTTGCCTTCAGTCGGACCCGCCCTCCACAGCCCCCGAGTCTCACGTGACTGGGTAATCGCTGGAGTGGTCCCTTGCCTCTAGACTGCTTCCCCTCCAACTCCCCTGTGCTCTGGGACCACACGAGTCTGGGTCCCAGGGTTTTGCCCAAAACTGGGGTTAGTGGAGTGAGAAGTGGCACAGTTGGGAGGGTACGTCTCCCACCCACTCGCGAAAGCCAGTGGCACAATCAGCAGTCAGTCCTCTGCACGCAGTGCCGTGCACGTCACCAGACTTCTGATCTTTTGCGACTCCCCTAAATTTCCGTGCACTTCTCCCTTTTCACAGTCCAAACTCCCCCTGTATGAGTTTCAGCTGGATCTGGGGTTTAGTGTCGTAGGATAAGGGGTTCAATGCCGTTGAGAGTCTCCGTCTCCCTCCTGCCAGAGAAAGCCAGCCAGGTTCTCAAGCACCCACTCTCCACGCGTGCATCTCTGTACCTCAGCCTTTTGCAGCTCCTCTGGGTCTCTGTGAGCCCCTCTCTTTCCTTCTAGTTGTAGAATTTCCACTCAGCCAGCTTTCCTGTGGTTCTGGATGATGTCCGTTCTATTTTTTAGTTGTAGTTTTGAAATTGTTGTATGAGGCAGCAGTGTAGGTGTTTACCTATGCCGCCATCTTGGATTCTTGAGAGCCAAATTTTTTAAACTTAAACTTCTTCTAACGCCACTTCTTCAAAATAGACTCGCCAGGCCGTGGTATTCTGTGGAAGACCATACTCAAGGGGCCAAAGAGTTGCATGTAGCTCGCGAGCTGCAGTTTGCCAACCATGGCCTAGAGGTGGAAGCATGCTTGGCAAGAAAAAGACTGCTAAGGCAGGACCAGATGAGCAAGAGGAAAATTACCATGACATTGGGGGGTGAGGGGTGACTTGAGATTGTGCAAAATTTAGAAGATCGTTAAGAAGACTTGGCTTTTAAGAGACAAGGGAAGCAAGCCGTTGGAAGGTTTTGATTAGAGGAGTGGCTGCCAGGGGGGTGAGAAGCAGTCACATTCTTGATAAATCTTGAAGAGGCAGCAAGACTCACTGTGTGTGTGTGTGTGTGTGTGTGTGTGTGTGTGTCTTGTGGAAGCCCACTTCTATGAGTGCATGCACAGGAGATAGGTGAGGGGATCAATCAGGTATTAGTTTTAGATTGTTCAGTTTGAGATGTCTAATAGAGATCTAAGTGGAGATAATGAATAGATCTGGTAAGTTTGGAAATAGGTAGGATTCCTAGGGAGTGAGCCTTGGGACTGTCCAAAAATGTCTTGGAGATGAGAAAGACTCAATAAAGGAGGTTACAAAACTAGTGGCCATTAAGACAGAGTGGTCTGAGAGGAACAAAGGCATGATTTATAAGCCTTTTATAAAATACTGTTACGTGCTGGGCATTGGTCTGGCCACCTCACACCTGTTGTTTAAACTTCAATAGCTTTATCATATGAATTTAATTATACCTATTATGCAAATAAGGAAGTTGAGGCTCTGAGAGGCCAAGTAATCTATCTAGATTCATAGTGAGTAAATCAAAGAATCAGAATCAGTTATGTCTCTGCAACTCCAACGCCTGGGCTCTTTCCAAAAATTTAAGTAGGAAGATAAATTCTTCCCTTTCTAGCCATGGGGAGATAATCTAGGCTGTACCTCAGGGAACATGAATGCCTTAATTTTTATGTTTATGGGATGCTTGTTGTAATGAGTTTGAAATGCTCAGTACTCATTTCTAAATTAGCATCGTTTTATTATTTTTTTTTAATTTAGATTTTATTCCCCTCTTCCTGTATTGGAAGCAGGGAAAGGCTCAGATGCTTTGCACAGATTATTAGTTGAAGGACTTTCCACATTTATTTTAAAAGTTAACTGATTGTTTCACTTAATTATGGTAATCTCAGACTGCAAGTATCTGTGTTGGGAGTGAGGGATTCACCAAGGGAATTTTCAACTAATTGCACTAATTTGGCAAGACCTCTTGTCTAGAGCAGTGGTTGGCAAGCTGCAGCTCGAGAGCCACATGCAGCTCTTTGGTCCCTTGAGTGTGGCTCTTCCACAAAATACCACAGCCTGGGCTAGTCTATTTCCAAGAAGTGGCGTTAGAAGAAGTTTAAAAAATTTGGCTCTCAAAAGAAATTTCAGTTATTGTACTGTTGATATTTGGCTCTGTTGACTAATGAGTTTGCTGACCACTGGTCTAGAGGAAAGTATGTAGTCTTTGAAAAATGTGAAAGTATGAAGCACTATGCTTGACTCTGGTACACTATAAGTAGTCAACTAACATGTAGCCATTATCAGAAACAACTAAATTATTTTAAAAGCAAGTACTCCTCTGCACTGCAGGTATGCTCAGTGGCTGAGCATCAACCCCTGATCCAGGAGGTCCCAGTTCCATCTCCTGGCAGGGCACATGCTGGGGTTATGAGCTCCATCCCCAGTAGAGGGCGTGCAGGAGGCAGCCAAAGAGTCTCTCTCATCATTGATGTTTCTCTCTTTCTCTCCCTTCCTCTCTTTGAAATCAAGAAAAACATTTTGTATATGTGTATGAATGAATGATGAGAGTACTCCTCAAGGCTTTTTCTGAAACAAAGCTTTTAAAAGAAAGTAAAAAAAAAAAAAGTGAGGGGTCTTATTAACAAGTTTAAGTATCAAAAATGGTGGCCAATCTCTGGCTTGGGATCTGAGACAGAATTATAAAGTGAAAAGAAAAATGTTTTAAGTAAAGAATTGCAATAGTATAAAAGTATGGAACCTTGTCTGTGCCAAGTAAACTCGGCTTCCTTAATTCACACCACCTCTAGGTGGCGTACCCAAGCATGGCACCTTTTTGCAAGATTCCTGTGCAGTTCTGGTGTGACTCAGCTTAAAGTCTTGCACCATGGGAAGTGAGGTTCACAAGTGGAGGGAGGTGTATTGTTAACATCAGCACTGTAAAAATTCCGAAGTGATTTAACTGAACAGATTCCAGTAAAAAATGGAACACAGTTCCGTCTCCGCGAATGGCAGGCTTCGGCCAGCCAAGGCCAAGGCCCTGTAACAACATCCTTACTCATCTGCCTTCCTTGTTCAGAACTGGCTCCTAAAATGAACGTTACCGCTTGAGAAATACCTGTAATCTGTAGAACTCCCAATGCCTAAAATAGTAGCAGAAGTTGGAATGGACCGATCAATGGTTCATCACATTCACCCATTTTTATATGCAATTGGCAATAAGATGGAAAAAATTAATAGACTTGAGTATAAAAAAATGGGGCTGGTAGCGGAAATGTCTATAGTATTACTATGGGACAAGGACTCAAATGGTTTCAAAAGAGTAAGGAAATTCCCCTTTAATTTTATTATCAATGGCCCAATTAGAAATTTAACACATTTCAAAATGTGCACTACATGCTATACATGTGCCTCTATGCTTTATAGGTGTGTTTAAACTGTGTGGAAGATTAAAGTGTTAACTGTGATTATTCATAGGAAAGTGGGGAAGGCACCGAGTACAGAGGACTGTTACTTTGTATGATTTTCTTTAAAGTTTATCACAATGAGTGCGTATTTTTATCATTTAAAAAATTAACACCCTAAAATAATTTTATAGATCAAAAACTAATTTAAGGTGAAAGTGCTTTATACGCTTTGATTAGTACAAAAATATTGTATGCACTTTACTAAATAGATTTGTAAGTTCAAAGATGTGTGTCCCCCTATTTGATTTTTAAATTACCATTGATGAAGTTAAACTTTTTCTTCCTCAGATTTTGAAAATAAAGCGCTGGAGTATTTTAATAAAATCCCAGTGATAACAACCTTGACAGGTTTCAGCTTTCTAAGTAATTATCACTGCACATATTAAGAATACTTATCTTTTTTTATTACCTTCATCCCTTTATTACTTAGGAAAAATGGTCAGACTGTGCGCGCTGCCATGACTCCCCTCTGCTTCCCGGCCCGCGCCGTTGGGTGCTGGGCGGTGGGGGTGCGGGCGGCGAGCGGCGTTAGTGGGTCCCGCCGTTCCAGGGTGAAGCTCCGGCTGCTGGGAGCCCGCGGCGGCCCCCTGGCGCGGCGCACCTTCCGGAGGCGGCCTCCGTCGCTGGGCGCGGGGCCGGGGGG